>APFE030058637.1:2107-35446 GCA_000404065.3 Pinus taeda
GTCCCTGGCTAGCCGCCACATCTTGTGTCTCTTGTCTTGGCTTGTTTTATGTCGATCGTTTAATGTTCTATCTGCACTTTACTTTATGTACATGTGATTGCTAATCAATGGAATATAATAAGAAAAATAAGTAAACTGTTATAAGCATAGAACATACCATAACTTAACATTATATAAATGTCTTGTGATCAGTTGATAGTCAATCATTCGCACCACCATATGTCTCTTCTGCATTGCGGTATATCCCTCTGGACATTACCCTATGGCTAGGAAAACTGCCATTTCCTCCAAGTAATCTGGTATTGCTTCTATGCAGAATAAGTTAGCATTCAATAGTTTGTCATCCCGGGAGCTCCCACTTTCCCCTGATTCTAGCCTTAAGAGGTGATCAGGTCCCATATTCAACCAGCCTGGTTTAATGATGACCTCGAATGTAAACTCCTGGAACAATATTAGCCACTTGTAGATTCTTCCCTCTCAGACTGGCTCGTTGCCCAAGTATTTTAATGCCCAATGATCTGTGAAGAATTTGAATGGGGATCTAAGTAAATAGAGCCAAAAATTTTGCAAAGAGTACACCATGGATAATAATTCTCTCTCTGTCGTGGTGTATTTCTTTTCTGCAGTCGACGACTTCCTACTTTCAAAGTAAATTAGATGATCCAAGTTCCCTTCTCCTGGTTGTGCCAACACTACCCCTAGATTAATGCCTGATGCATTAATATGTACATGGAATTTCTTATTCCAGTCCAAGAATACTAAGATGGGAGCATTTACCAGCTTTTCCTTCAGGATGTTTAATGTTACTTGACAAGTCTCCATCCATTTGAATGCTTTCGTCTTCTTGAGAAGCTTCTCCATGGGAGCGGTGATGGATGCATAGTTGCGGATGAATCGATGATTATACCCTGTGTAGCCCAACGTCGATCGCAAATACTACACATTGGATGGTAGGTCCATGTTTACAATTTCTGCAACTTTTGCAGGGTCCACACAAACACCCTCTTTGCAAATGATGTGGCCCATCAATGTACCAAACATAACTATAAAGATACACTTCTTTAGGTTCAGAGAGATTTGTAACTGTCTGCACCAATCAAACATCACTCTAAGTAAGTTGGCATGCTTCTTCAACAGGTTGTAAACTGTCCAATCATCCATATATACCTCCAAGAATTGGTGAATATAATCTCTCAATGCGACAATAACAATTTGGGAAAAAATGGCAAGCGCATTATTTAGGCAAAATGGCATAACGTGGTATGCATACGAGCCCCATTTCGTTGTGAACATTATTTTCTTCTTGTCCTCCTCTACTATTTGAACTTGATGGTACCGTGAGAACCCATCCATCAAGGAGTAGGCTTCATTCCCCGCAACATTATCCAAGACCTCATCACTGAAAGGCGTGGGGAATGGGTCATGTACAAAAGCATTGTTGAGGATGCGGTAATCTACACAGACCCTTATCTTCATGGCATTTTTTTTGTTCTGGATCACTATTCGGTTGATCCATTCTGATTCATCTATCGAAAAGATGAGTCATGCTTCCAACATCTTATTTATCTCCTTCTTGACTTTTTATTTTACCCTTAGATTCAACCTATATGGTCGATGTTTCACAGGCTTGGCATTAGGCTTTAGCGCAATCTTTATTTCCCTGATGTCTCCTTTGATTCCTTTTAATTTTGTGACTGAAGCTGGGAATAAGTCCTCATACTCCCACAAAAAATCAAAAATTTCCTTAGTCATGTGCTCATCCCACTAGTCCCTGATTGATGCCATCTTAGGTTTGTCCTCCATTCCAATGTTGTGCTTCCTAATTTTTACTGGGAGCAAGTGAGGGCCATATATTGTTGGTCCTTCTCGAATATCCATTTCTCCTTCAGTCTCCTAAAATTTCAGGTGCCTCGGTCCCTCTAGATCGTCCTCCTCTGAATTTGCGCTCACCTTCACACAAGTCATGGACTCTGGGTACCCTGACTCGTAAAAGTATTGTAGGAACTTTTTGTCAATGCACCCTTCCCACAACTATCCTGATGTGAAAAGGATTCCTTTGATGGCATACAAAACCTGGATTAGCCATTTGTCATTATCCTTGAATGAGAAACAAATACTAAATTGTTCAACCACTGCGTCCCAATCCCCGGTTTTTCTTCAAATTTCTTCCTGTATTTACCATGCCTGAGGGATTGTACCCAAGGTGTGCATAAACATGTGTATCCATAGTTCCTTCGAGATATGTTCCCTGTTCCATCTGTCTGTGTAGCTCTCTAGGTGTTGCCAAGGATCAGAGTCCCCCCTGTATTTTATACTCTCTCACAGTCGGTCCCCTCCTTGCTTGAACCTTTCTCTCATGCCCCACTTGATATTATCCCAGCCACGAAGGGTGTTGTGGTGAAATCCACACCAATGTGTTGGGGTTGCTCACAGTGCAATGTCCAGCAATGGTACCTTGTGGCTATGTCTTATGGTTCTATGAACCTTATTTAAAAATATGTCTACCAAATCTATGCCATGGAAAGTGGGATAATCACTTACCTTTGTTCCAATCAAGTTGATGTGGCATATTGTAGCACAATGTCTGGTAGTGACTTCATATACTCCTTGCCGCCAAGCATCCCATGCAGCCTCAAAGCCAACCTCTGAGTTTTGTATATTCCTCCAACTGACTAATCCCTTCACCATGGGATTGATGTAATCCTCCCTCCTTCCTATTGTTAATCGGTAGAGTTTTTCTAATGTTCCAGCTTCATCTCAGTCATCTACCAGTTGTATCACATACATCCCCTCCACCTCTAAGATCATTAACTCCTTCTTGATATTGATGACATCATAATTCTCATGAGCCCAGTAAACGTCGAGCAATGCTGGGTAAGGATCTTTGTCACCCATAATATCTATCACCTTGAAATCTGTGTGTGTATTCACTCCTCCTACATCTACTTCCACCTCTTCCAACCTTCTGATGGGTAGAATGCAGTACTGGTTAGCCATCCGCAATTGGATTGGTGATTACTTCAATTGTGGTTTCCCGAGTGCCTCCCATGTTTTCCTCAGCAAAATGTTAATTTTTGAACAAGTCTAACATTGTATCTTTGATTTGGAATGATGCCACTTGTGTGTCAATTCTGAATTCCCTTCCTATTCTCTTCTTATTTCTTTGGACTCTTCTCATGTACTTCTTTGGCAGATTTGCTAAGATTCGTTCTTCCCAAATTTCTCCTTCCAGTAGAACTGCTTTCAAACTCTTGCATAGCTCTCCTAACATCTGATCATTATCAACAATCTGTAAAAACAGTCTGAACCATTCCTTAATCGGGCGGGAAATAGTGGGTTTTTCCAAGTTTGGCACCTTGTCCTTTTGGGATTCCACCAATTTTTTGAACAAGTTATTGCCTCATGATAGTATTTCTTATATTTTCCAAGGTCGTATGATCATTTTGGGAAAGCTACTTGAACAATCAGGGGTTGGTCTAGTGAACCCCGGTACCCCCATCTTCTTTCTGCCCCTAGTGACTATGTTTATGTTGGACAATGGAATTATTCCAGTAGCCCTTGGTTCTGCATTGATCATGTTAGTTCTTGTTTCATGGTTCACTCTTCCCATCTCACAATCAACTTGGGGCAATCCTCTGTTGCGTGTGCGTCAACTCGTCATTTAGAGCACCAAGGTCTTCTTGAAAGAGGACAGCCCCTAGTGACATGTCCTTCTTATTCATAGTTGTAGTTTCACATAGATCCCCTGCCCCATATTCTTCCTCCTCCCATTCCTCCTCCTCCTCCTCGCCCTCCACGAGTAGTCCCATTGGTCCTGAAGGTTGACCGATTTAGATGTTATACTAGTGCATCTAATGCTCAACACCAATCTGTGTGGTGAGTTGTGGATGTGCATAACTCACGGTAGTTTTTGTTTGGTGTGGTTGAGTACTTCTACAATATCAGACACAACCATGGTGAGTGTCCATAGCTACTACAAACCTCACAGTACTCAGCTTGGTTTCAGTCTAGGAATACCCCTTGAGATCCTATCACTGCAAATATTGTTGTATGCGGAGCTCCCGATAGTCCCACAAACCCTGAAGTAGTACTCATGCCTCTCCGTCTTGGGCGCTCAGTCGTGACATGACCTTCGACCAAACAATGGGGTCGTCCGGGTAAGCGGTAGGAATGCCTTCACAAGCCAATCCCTCTAGTGATTGGGGTATGTGGTGTAATTCAACTTGTCGATCACATCCTTGAACCTCTACATCAACTCCTAGGAAGTTTCCCCTTCCCACTATTTTATCTCCCATAACTCGGACAACCCTTGCTAATTTGTTTGGGGAAGCTTGAATTCTTGCATGAAGCTCTTCTTGATGCCATCTATGGTCGGATTTTGGTTTAATTCTTCCCATTTGATAAACCATCTCAGTGCTCTCTCCCTAAGGGTGGTTTGAAATTCGATCAACTTCACATTATCGGGCATTTAGTGAGCTCTCCATATGGCTTCACATATGTACCAGTGTTGCTCCACTTCCTCGTTCCTTCGACCAGAGAACTTCGGGTATTTGGTAAAGGATCCTGCCATTCTCGCTTGAGCATGTGCTAGAAGCACAAAGCCTTGGGTTCCATGTTGTTGAGATCCTTGCAATCCTAGATTACTAATACTGTTATTCCCACTACCATTAGAGGTACCAAAATTGTCCTTATATCTAACATGCACACTATGTATCCGTATCACTTTAAGAAACTTAGCAACAAATTTACCACAACTGTTGTAAAGTACTAGGGGAAGGTTGGGGTGAATGCTACCTAAGGTTCGGGGGGTTGAATGCTTGATTACATCCACCATGTTATCCTACACAAACAATTGTCTCATAACATCACACATCTCATCTGCAATGTCTTCCTCAGGATTACTGTGACCACTTCAATTAGACACCTCCCCTGCAACTAGGAAGGGAGGGCTCCTATCACCTTTCAAGCTTCCGTCTGGCCTATCTATGTCTAATTTCTTCACCATCTCATATCTTCCTTCTGGACCCTTCGACGCTGATCCTACTTGGTGTGGTCCCTTTTCCTGCACTTTCATTTCCTACATGGCCCTTTCCTACCACTTCTCTGCTATCAGCGCTCTCCTCTGCACTCTTACTTCCCTAGCCCTCCGCGAATATTTTGCATCCATCCTTTCAGCGGCATAACAGTCCCCCATTCAATAGCACTTCCCCCTTTTGAACCTTCCCCCAACGTGGGGTTTCTACGCTTCCATGCTCAACCCTTGGAAAGAAATTAAGCCTTCTTCCACCATCAGAATCTTAATCCAAAGAGGTACTTTCTTCAACAATTTTCCTCTCGGCCTAGATCTAAACACAACATTTGCATTCAAGAAGGATTGATAGCTTTTGTGACCTCAATAACATATACCTCCAGAGTAATTTTTTCCCAAAAATCTACTGCTCTTGTCAGATGGGTGTCCAGGTGGTGGAGGGGTGCAAGATTAGTGGGCGCCCAACCACGACGGGATGACCAAATGATTTTGTGCTGGTCACTTACATATTATGTGTACAAGATCTCGTCATTCACCTTAGCGATAGTTCAGCTTCGAAAGACAACTTTTTGTGACACAAACTAATTCACTTGGTCATCCCACTAATTTTGTGTTTCTTTATAAAAAATCCTCGATACCATATTCCAAACCCCTATTTTTTATTTCAAGTCTTGGCAACGGAACCATTTGTTGGCACAAAAATGACAACAAGGAGGAGACCCTGGGTTCAATCTCAAGGGGCCAACAAGGCTCCATTGTAGTCTAGGACAATGCGGACGTATTCACCTTACCTTGAGGGGTAAGGAGTCTCACTCGAGGTGTGTCGTGACCGAATTTAGATGGGGACGAAGGGGGTATCAAGGAAGGTGCAAGGAAATAGCTCATAGCCCTCAACCCTCTATACTATCCAAACATGTTATTATATTCATCTCCTCACAGGAAACTACCCAGCTAATGATCATTCATTTAAAATTTTAAATAACCCACAAGAAACACAACAATACAATATGAATCCAAAACTGCTTCTTTCATTAATTGGCATATAAAAGAGTACATAACATATTACAAAAGGCTCGAAGCCTGTTCATCAAATACACAAAGAGAATAACCCCAAAGAACACAACTATTGAGCATGTTCATAGCCATAACATAGGACAATCCTCACCTTTCTGCAACTAATCCGACTCCTCGGATCCTATCCCTGCTCATTTATTTCATCACCAAGCCCTTCCTTGTGCTATATTTATCCTTTTATCCTTTGCTCCGCATTCCCACTGCCAGTTCTACTCCGCTGACTCTGCCCTTGGCTGCCTTCTATTTTCCCTTGCTCGGTTGCTCCTGTTCACTTCTACCACCTTGTCAAAAATACCCATTCACTCTTAGTTCCTATCCCTTTCCTTGGCTATCAACTCCACAACCCCAACTTTTGTCCCTACCACCTGTTCTTGGCATTCCTTCCCGAAAAAACATAAAATTCAAAACAAAGGCCCCAACAGATTCCAAGTTGAGACGTGTTCCCTGATGATATGCTCTCTGATGATGGTGCGGGTCATAATTCTGACTCCCCAAAAATATTCTAGGACAACAGCGCGTTGACAAAGATTCCGGGTAGTGGCCTATTGGTAGAGATTCTAGGTAGTAGCCTGATGGATAGAGGGTGGTCGATTGAGGTACCCTCCGATGTCAAAATTCTTCTTCTTTTATATTCAAGAATGTTTAGCATATGAGTAGGGATAATCAAGAGATAAGAATGAATAAGCAAGAGATGAATTTAGATGAACATTGATGATTCAAGATGATGAAATACTTGATCCTGGATGGGATATGATGACAGGATGACATGATGATTGATGGTCTGATATTGGCAAGTGGAATTCTCCCTAGTTGAGAGGGAGTTTTAAAATATTCAACTAGGTCAAATTCCACTTTGAACAACTCTCATGATGGAGATAATGATTGTATTGAATTCCTCTTTTCAATAGGACCAAAATTGACCTAAATATCACTCAAATTGAATAAGGGAAAGTGTACTTATGAAGAAAATCCCACATGAGTATATTTGATAGGTCGTCCTAAAGCAAAGTGGACCACCTTGAAAGGTTATAAATACAAGTGACCTCTACCTCATTTGGACACAACGATGAGACACTCTTTTATATTGTTTCTGGCTCACACATGTCTAGGGCTTGTCTAGGGCTCGTCTGTGGAGGATCAGGGTCACTCTAAGATGAAATTGCAGGGTCTGAAGCTTGTATTTCCGATCTAGGGTTTTGGGCCACAGTCACAAGCACAACACAAAAGGAATCCAACTAAAATCACTCTCTCAAAGGCTCATATGTGCAAATGGATCCTTCCAGACGCACAGTCAACTCACTATGCATGCATCTGGGAGTTAGGGTTTCTGCATTCTAGATTTGACCCCACTCACTTGCTTGTCAGGCTTAAGGGAGCAACTGGGTAGCCATAGTCGCTCACATAAATCCTACTTTGTGCCACCAAGAACTAAAATATGAAATCTTAGTCTTTCGAAGATTTCACTCAGTGCCCATAGGGTTCGGCTGTTGACTGCATACAATGACAATTCATTACAAACTTTAGAATCAAGGTTTGGAGTATATACATTGTTGGGTTCATTCCATGGATGTTGTAGTTGTTTTGCTAGTTAGTTTCATAGATGAAGATATAGATCATTATACTATATTTTTTTTGAATCATTTGAAGATCTATTAAGAAGAATAATTTGAAAGGGTTTTCCCCATAGTGGGTTTTTCCCTGGTCTCCGACCAATCTTGGTGTCTTTGTTTGTGAATGTTTTTCTTCTATTGTTCCTGTATGTTCCACTACATTGATGATGATAATATTGTTCTTTCTACATAGTTGAATATGTTGTTGAATAATGATGTAAATATGAATAATGTTATGATATTATGGGGTGGACTTAACCTGTTAATGAAGAAATGCAATTATCAAATACCGTTATGAAAAAATAATGTTACATGCACACACAAATTGTTAGTTTCAAATATGAAAGGTTTTCTACCCTCCTCTTCTATCAAAAACACTCCCTTTTTATTTGAACTCTTCACATAGTCCTCATCATCGTCATTGTCTTATCCAAGGATTTTTCCTTGTTTTGGTTTGCAGAGGAAAACATCTTCTATCTTCTCTTTCTTCCTTGGACATCCCACCAGCCCCATCTCCTTATCTTGAAAGAGTGATCCTTCTTCGAATTCACAATATTGAATTGCACCTTCCCTAGGCTCAACTAATTTGAGCTCTACTTCTTATATCCAATGTTTTATTAAAGTTCTTACCTTTATTTTTCCCAACTCTCCAACTTTTGGGGATTTCTTTTTAAAATCCTTCTTTTCGACAGATAATATGAACCTTCTCCTCATTCGTCTCTCCTTATCTTGTAGCAGTTGCATTAGCACATTAAGTTGTGCCTTCAACTCATTCATCTCATTTTCAAAATATTTGTCACTCAACCTCTTCATGTCATTGATCTCTGCATCCTTCTCTCATTTATTGTGGATTTTACCCGAACCATGACCATGACCAACAATGTTCACCTTCTTCCTTCTCCACATGGGCTCATCCATGCTCATCAGCCACAACCAATCCTGTAACAAGCCTCACCCCCACTTGTTACATGAACACATCACCTCTATTTGGCTATTGGTGTTTCTTTTGTTCCCTCACCTAGAACCTCTTAAGCACTCCTTGCTCCTCTCTAACTGTTGCACCTTCTGCTCACCTCCTAAGAACTTCACTTGTTCTCTCCTCTTGAGGACCTCCTATCCTCTTCTCTCTTTTCCAACCTCAGCTAGTATCCTACTTTACTTATGAAACCTCTCTACTACAAAGTTCTCTGCCATAGTTCTCTACCCCTATCCAATAAAACCTTCTCATTAATAACACCTCTGGTTGTACTAGTTGCTACCTGCAAAGTTTTTAGTTCCCTTACCAACTAAATCAAAATTTTAATGATCAGATTTACCTAATTGGTTTTGTGATTGTAGTCATCTCAATATTTTTGTTGTCAGGTGCTATATGTTTGCCTCCAGTCTTCTGCTCTACCTTGACTTCATGAGCAATCTCCTTCAATCTCTTCTATACTGGTCATGGTTTCCCCTGTGTTCTACTCATGTCCTCCATTGATTTTCTGCATGCAAAGATCTGCTTCAAGATTTATTCTCTACTAGACCTTGTTTATCCTATATTCAGTGAATTATATCTACAAATTATTTGTAATTTCATAGCATACTAAGCTCTAACGCCACAAATGATAGCACAATGGAAGTGATTCGATCAAGTCCAAGAGACGTGGCCGCATTTAAATTTCACCCACAACCCAAACCTCATCGTGGGACACTCTTTTTTTTCTAATTATGGAGTTGAAATCCTCTTTAACGTTGGAACAACTCCCTTTTAACTCCTTCCCTCATCCTTTGACACAACACCTTCATAAAACCTTCCTTATAAAACTACAATCGGTGATTATATGTATATAAATTAGTGTGGGCTCTACTTGGGCAAGTCGGGGTCTATTACGCTTAGAATCCAACGCCCCTTTGTATAATACCAAAATCAATGTCTAAAACAAAGGTAATGTGGGCCCTGTGAGAGTAGGTCAAAGGTCGGCCTATTCTTCCCTTATGATTTTACCCACGAGCCCAACTTCACCAGGGGCTGACTACACCAATTTGGGTCAAACTCTACTCTACTCGCTCAAGGATAGGGTTCAAAGTCCCCCCCCCCTTGCAATCTCCTATGTACACCGCTGACTCTAACAAAACCCTGTTACACCGACTTGGGCCTCAACCCAATGGAGGTTGGTCCGACTATTTCAAATAAACAGTATAATAATACTCCTACCTTTCGAACTTCTTCCATAACTAGCTCCACCACCACCTATGCTTCCCAACAAAATCTAGTTGCACCAATAGTAGATATGTCAATGCCTTCCAATACCTCTATAACTTTGGTAGCATCCTCAAATCCCTTGGTTGGCCCATGAATTTTTAATCCAATCTTGAATCCCAACAAAAAAGGATTTTCACTGGTCCCTAGTACGAATGTATCTTCGTAAAAGAACTCAGAGACAACCAAAAATTATCTAGCTACTACTACTTTGCTAACAATATTCCTAAGATTTGGAACCTTGAATCCAAGGATGTCGAAGACAAGAATGACGACCCTTTTTTCCACCTAGATCTAGTAAAAAAGTTGACTCTCTATTTTAGCAACCCCAACTCGAACTTTCCACTCAAAACTCCCATATTCACAACACAATAATTTATTTTATAATAAGATTATGTACCCATAGGATGCTTTTCCATACCTCCAAACACATTCTAGCATCGAAACACACACAAACTTCATTAGCTCTTGGAAATTCATTTATAAAACACTCCAATATTCGTCAAATCCTTATGGGCATATTTACAATGACAATAAGGGTCTCACTCGCTTGAGCCTTCTCAACTCGTCCCTACTCAACTAAAATATAAAATATTATTTACAGGGGAATGTACTATACTCTCCTTGTCAAAATACTCTATCAAAAGGACTCACTACCCTGAGCTTCTCGACTCTTCTCAAGAGCTCTTCCCTATTTACATCCAGGAAAATATCTCAAAAAAAAACTACAAAATGTTTGAACAAATGGGACACCTGTCCCCACTCTAAAACTATATAACACCTCATCAGATATTGTTTACAAATGCAAAGGTCCAATTGGCCTTAAATAACAACTCATCAAACTAATTATCAACCTGTCAATCCACAAATTCTTCTATAATTTGGACACTTGGCTCTAAACTAAATCTTGTTGGTTCTAATCTACACAAGTTTACAATTGGAGGAAATTTGTTTCCTCTTCAAAAAATTCAGGACCCCTTGGGGTCACGAACAAAATGTATTCCTCAGGGATGTTTTTCCTGCATCATTTAAGGCCACATTTAAGATGGCCTTATCTGTGAGCTAGCTGAGCATCCAAACAAGTGATGCGAGAGCATTATTGGTGTTGAACTCATTGAATTTCATTTAGGAAGGAGATGAAATCGTTGCAATCCTCATGTTTTTCCTTCAATACCTTTCCCAAGAGTGTCTTAGCTTGCTAATGGAGGCTAATGAATTTTAGATATTAGCTCCATCTTCCTTGGTATGTCCAGGGTCAGGAACTCAATTGACTACTTCAGCTTGGATTTCAAAATATAAGTAGGCTTGGCAATCACTAGTGGGCAAGGCTTCAAGTTAACAAATTTCCTCTTTGATTTTTGAAGGAGTGGAGGAGTGAAAATGATTGCTACATTTTGTGATTTCAATTGAGCTCACGATAGATTTGAGGGACTCTAAAACTACACCCTCAGCAAAAATGCATCCTCTTTCAAGGTATGTTATGGTCAGTTATTAGAAATCAAAGTGAGTACAACCCCCATAGAACAAAGAAGTTGGGGTTACCGTAAAGCATAATACAAAGTAAAAAGAATGGCCAAGAAAGATTGAAATACAAGGTGAATCTGGAACAGAATATAGAAAGATTAAGCAACAGATTAATGGAGAGGGAGGAACTCTAGGCAGGGTCTAACAACCACAAATAACCAAGAATACCAAAACTGATACACACAACCACTGCACTTTGAAAACTATATGCTAGTAGCCACCAGACAAAGCTAAGAAATTGAAAGAGTTGAAGGAACTGTGGAGAGGCATAGAATGAATTACCTAACACTGGACAACCCATTTGGGATTAAAGTTGCTTCAAAATGGGGATGAGTTGTTGTTTTTCTCCACCCTCCCCTACTTGAGCTTTCATCGTAGTCGCCATTAGAATCCCATAGGTCACCTCCTCAGCTGTTTTTGTCCTACCCATCTCACATATGTTTGGCACCAGGAACATGCATTAGAGGTCGATGTCTCTGAGGTCATACTTCTATGTACTACCATTCATGTAGAGCCGTCACCATGGGAATAAGTCGTCTTTTGAACCAGATCCAAATCACAATACTTGACGCATAACAATAATTAGTGATAGTCAAGGTCAAGTTTGATCTTGGTGGATATTGGTGGCCACCTACCTATTCCACTTAGACCCCCACCACTATTTCCTATCAGTTTCCTATTTTTCAACATAATTTCTTACTTCAGTAGTTTTCGGGTCTTCAACTTTCAAAGTCGTTTTGAGGCCCTATATAACATTTTTTGAGGAAATAGGAAAATGATGGAAAATGAGACTTGAAGACTATGTTTATAGTCAAAAGTTGTTTTCCTCAGATATACCTTTCTAATGGGCTATCATGCATGCCAAACGAAGATCATATGCCAAAGTTATGACCCTGGAGAGTTGACATTCCAACTAACCCCGTCAGGGCCCATAAACTTTTGGTGTTTCATCTCCTAGGGTTAGTTTTTTGGATGTTTATGATTTATCATTATTTATTCATGATAAAAAGGCCTTAGATCTTCATTGTAACACAATTGAGATGGCATGCATCCGTCACATCTCTTCTTAGAGATAAGCTACCACTGATCAAGCTAATTTGCATTCATTCTGCATGTAAATAATTTTTTGTGTTTGCTATTTATTAACTGAAGTTCAATTTCATTGTATCTTTGTGTTTTTATTTAAATCTATATTTCATTTTTTTCCTTCATAATCCAGATCAATGGTATCAAAGAATCTTCTCTTTCTCTATTTTTTTATGCATGTCCCCAATGAGGTCAGGTATAAGGAGTTCAAATGCAAGTTGCTTGAACCCTTGCAAGACCGTCCTCACCAACCCCGACGGCCTCCCATGGTGGAAGAAAAGAAAGACAAGGGAGCAATAACTCATATCAAATTTTTGCTTGAAGAAGTCCTCGAGTGATAGAGGAATGAAATGATGGACAGCTTTTCCCATATCCTTCAGTGGTTACCAATAGGTGACACATCTTCCACTCACTTTGGAGGTGCTACCCCCTTTAAGGTACAATTTAACTTTTATATTCCTATATTCAAAGGCTAGATAGATGCAAATGCTCTATATAAATGGTTAAATTTATTGGAAGGATATATTTTGTTCCATTATTTTTTTGATAGAGAAAATATTACTTTTTCACTACGTAAGGCTTCCCCCTACGTCAAGGACTAGTGGGAAACTTACTGTGAGAAAAGGGACACAAAGATTTTTTACTTCTTTAAGTCACACCCTCTTGGAACTATTTTAAGGATGTTATTAAGGAACAATATTACCTATTGGAATCTACGAAGAAAAATATATAAAATGGACCATGCTACGACAGGTAAGGGACCAAGACATGCCAGATTTCACAAATATCTTTCATACTTTTCGCACGAAGTTGGGTATCAAGGATTATGAGTGACATCTGATGCTCAAGTATCATGGTTGTCTACACAAATACATTTATACGAAGATGGATTTCCTAGAAATCTCCTTGCTTGGAAAAACATACTGATATACTACCCAAATCGAGCAAAAATTTAAATAGAAGAAGCAAGACTTTGGTTTTGCGAATACAAAGCAAGGCAAGGGCACCCCCAAACCGCAATACAAAGGAAAAATTGAAGGTGGAACAACCTAGGACAATCCATTAAAGCTGCAAGCAACGAATAACAATGGGAAGTTGAAGAAGGACACGAGAAAGTGGTGTGAGTTCCATAAGAGCCCCACTCATCACACAAATGAGTGTCGTACAAACTAGTAATTGGTGGTTGAGATGAAAGCTTCAAAATTAGATGCAAGTTCTGACTTTGAACCATACCTCAATAAGGGGAACAAATCATCAATGCAGAATGCAATGCCACCATTGCTACCACCAAGGTCCATCACAAGAAGCCCAAATATCCAGAGGAAGGTGAGCATATTTTCTACTCACAAATGTGGGTAAAGGGGGTTTTGCTACATTTCATTGCCAATAACAAGAGTCAAAAGAACCTCATCTCAACAAAGGTCATTAAGCAGTTGGGTCTGTTGACAACACCAAACCTACAACCATACACCATCGGGTGGCTCCACCAAGGGTGAGATCTCCATGTCAGTTAATAGTGTTGTCTTCCCTACAACAGCAAGCCTTTAATGAATGAGGTATTGTGTGATGTTGATCCCCTTAAATTTTGTGATGTTTTGTTGGGCCAACCATACTTGTAGAAGTGTCATGTTGTGTATGAGTCTAGACCTTGTACTGTTATTATTACTTTAGGAAGAAAATTTTATAGGATACTAGAGGTAGCCTCACCTATTTCTATTTCTTTGATCTCTGATAAGCAATGTAGTAATATCATCTCCCAAATCAGGATATTTTCCTTCCTCTTGATTCACTCTCAAAGTAAGGGGAAGATCATGGTCACATCCATGGCCTCCACGCAAGGCTCCTCTACATGGTAAAGGTAAATGGATAAGATCATGGAAGAGTATAGAGACATCATCTCCTCACCCAAAGGTGTACCTTTGCATTGTTGGGTCAAAAATTCCATTGATCTAACCTTCGACGCACTTCTACCCAATGGGCCAATGTATTGTCACTCTCTTTTGGAAATGAGGAATCAAGCGATAGATCCAGGAAAAACTATAAAAAGGGCACATATGACTAAGTTCCTCACCCTGTGGCAACCCAATTATACTCGTGTAGAAGAAGGACAAGACATGGAGGCTCTAC
This sequence comes from Pinus taeda, assembly GCA_000404065.3. NCBI lineage: Eukaryota > Viridiplantae > Streptophyta > Pinopsida > Pinales > Pinaceae > Pinus > Pinus taeda. The sequence continues at coordinate 16,797 of APFE030058637.1, forward strand.
ATTTATTATCGAGCTTTGAACAAAATCACAGTCAAGAACAAGTACCCGATTCCATGGTTTGACAACCTTTTTGATACGCTGAAGCAGACCAAATACTTTAGCAAGATTGATTTGAAGTTTGTTTATCACTAAGTTCCAATAGAACACATGGATATGTGGAAGACTTCTTTCAAATACAAGTAGGGTATTTTTGAGTCGTTGGTCATGCCCTTCAGTTTGACAAATGCCCCCACAACTTTCATGAGGCCAATGGATGACATTTTGTGGCGTTTCACCAACTCATTTGTGGTTGTATATCTCGATGACATCCTCATCTTTAACAAGAGTTGGGAAGAGCACTTGCAACATATTCAACATGTCTTAGATGCTTTGTGATAGCACAAGCTATGTGCGTACTTGGAAGAATATTCCTTTGGCTTAGACAAGGTCCAATATCTGGGTTACATTATTGATGAGCAAGGTGTGCATGTGGATCCAACTAAGATCCAAGTCATTCGGATTGCCCAGCCTCGACGAGTCTCATAAGGCTTCATAACTTCTTGGGACTTGATAATTTCTACCATAGATTCATATCGGGATTCTCTCATATCACTTGGACTTAATTCAAGCTACCAAGGATGAAGTGAAACCAAAGTTTTTTTGGTTTGAGTCACAATAGAAGGCATTCATTGCACTGAAAATACTACCTTTTTCTCTGCAACAATCCTCACAGTGAGATACTCTGCTATGCAACTGTTAGGATATTCTGACACATAGGAAATAGTTAAGTATAACTTGGTCTAGTGTAGAGTTAGGTAAAGTGTGTTTCTTTACTATATACATTTGTAACTTACAATCTAACGGTCACCATATGTTCTAGACATGAAGTGATCCGACGGTTCATTCTCTCCTCGATATTACCGACACTTGATCCGTGGCTTAACACCCGATTGGTCCATGATCTTTGTTTAAAGAGCATGGAGGTTCATTTGTAGAGGGGTTTTTCATGAGAGAAGCTTATGTAAATTTTCTTTATTTTATTAATAAATTGCCTAAAGTGGCCATGTTGGCTCAAGTCGTGGATTGTTTCCCTCTTTGAGGGTTTAAACCACATCAAGAATACTGGTGTATTGATATGTGATCTGTTTGTGAGCGTTTTCCTTTGGTGTTCTATCTGAGGAACTTACCCTATAAATTCCTACATGGTATCAGAGCTATTTGAGGGCCGCATCCATTGGTGATCCAAACCCGAAGCCAGTACAACTGCATCCAACTATCATTTCCTAGATCTACTATTTCTTAATGCTTTCAGGCCGAGATGACTACTCTATTGTGTCAGGAGCATCTGTTCCAGTGAGGAACCCCTTTTGTTTCACGTGAAAAGGTTTCCGGTAGCCCAAGTTAGGTCATTTTTAAGATCTCGAGGTATATAATGTTTATTTGCAGTTTTTATTTATTTTGGTTTATTTATCTCTCTGTTTTTTTATTACCAAATCTATACCTTTCATTTCTGTGTATTCTCTTTTCCCCGTGACTTTGTGCAATCTGGGCAAATCAGAAACAGAAATGAAGGATTTTTCTCCTGCGTATGATCTTTTCCATCGCGCCTTAGTGCGATCTTGGAAAATCAAAAACATTGAGGAAAATATTTAGTTTCTAGGTAAAGCTAACTTCAAGCCATAAGGGTTTTTTTTTTTTTGTATGTCTGTATCGGGTTTTGTGGTTTTTGTTTTGTAGGCAAAAAATAGCTTTTTCAAGTAAGCGCGCACCCCCAAAGCTTTAGTGATCGAAAAAAAATAAAAATAAAAATAAAAATTGACCTTTTAAACTAGCTCACTTGGTCCAAAGTTACTTTATGAGAATAGAGGTCTTGGGTTCAAGTATTTCTTTTTGTTGAGTTACTGTTTCAAAAGCACATGTAACTTATGTTTTAAAGTTACTTTATGTAAAAGTGTTCTCACCCATTATAAAAAGTGAGTCACTTATAATTCTAAAGTCTCTTTATCTTTTATTTAAGTTACAATTTAGTGAGTAGCTCATAAAGTACCATTGTAAAAGTGACTTTCATTTATTTATAAAATTGGGTCACATAAAATCATTTTTTAAGTGAGCTAATTAGATTAAGTTTGGAAAAGGGGGGGGAGGGGGAATTTTTTTTAAATATAACATTATCATTCATTTCCGCACATTCACGCACTTCGTCGGCATCTTCAACAACTTTTCTTCAAAAAGCCATAACTTCTTCATTTGGAAGCCGTTTTCAGAGCTATTTTTTTCTAATCAGCCTAATTTTTCGAGATATTTCTATTAGAACACTTATTTTCAGTATCTATAGCTTTAGTTTATGTTAAAATGGAAAGTCCATGCCAAGTTATTCTTGACAACACCGACTACTTCCAATGGTGGTCTTACATTGTGGATTTACTTAGAAGTAAAGGTCTTTACAAAATAGCTTCAGGCCAAGAAACTAAACCTAAAGATCAAGATAAGGCAGCCAAATGGGAAAATAGGCAAGATCAAGCACGTGGGTTAATAGGGATGTCTATTTCTCCAAACCTTAGATTCCATATTCCAGAACTTGATACCCCTAATGAAACAATGAAACAGCTTACTAAAGTTTTTGGAATTAAAAATGAGATTAGAGCCCATCAACTCGAAAATGAGTTGCTTATGTTGGACCCTAATAATTTTTCTTCCATTGAAGATTTTTTTTCCAAGTTCAAGACCCTTAGACTTCTCTTGGAAGGTGTTAAGGTTAAGAAAGAAGATGGTAGCCTTATCTATTCCATTCTTACTAAGTTGAGATCAGCCTACTCTGTGTTTGTTTCCACCTTCCATTCTACTAGAGAAGCATTTATTTCTCAAGGAGAAGACTTACATCTTGGTCTTCTTAATCTTGGAAACTCTTCTGAAATCCTTAGCTACCCAGCAACAACCAAATTCAAAGAATCCTAAAAAGCAATATCCTAAAAAGAATGGTCCTAAACCAAACAAGGGTCCTAAGAAATTTCACTCTCAAAATGAAAAATCATTGCAACAAAATGATAAGGCAAATAAAAACAAAGGGAAGAAGACTGATAGACATTGCCACTTTTGTAATCGAGATGGCCACTTAGAATCGAAATTCTTTAAGAAGATGGAAGTCTTGGAAACAACAATGAAGAAGCATAAAATCCATTTGGAGCACTTTTCAAATTCAACTTCATCTTTAGGAATTGCACTTTCTGCATGTGGTTGTTAAGCATCTCGGTCTAGTTATGCACTAAATGTATCTTCTTCTTCTCATTCTCATGAGTGGCTCATTGATTCTGGAGCTTCTTATCACATGGCCAAAACCAAAGCCATGTTTTCTTTTTTAAATGATTGTAACACCAAAAATATATATGTTGGTGATGATAGATCTCTTAGTGTTGTAGAAACTGGAACTATTCATCTAGACAATGGTCAATTTAATGATGTATTATGTTTTCCAACCTTAGCCTGCAACCTTCTACCTGTATATCAGATAACTCATTCAGGTGAAGATAAAATCGTTGAATTCTCACCTCATGATGTTGTAATTAAGGACCTAAGAGATCCTAGACAGATTTTAGCGACTGGCATTGTTGATGATTCTACAAGGTTGTATAAGTTTAACAACTTTGGGTCATAAACTCTTCCCTCGGTATTTGTTGTTCACAGTGATGAAGTGAGAAAACTTTGGCATGAGCGATTTGGTCACTTAATCTATTGCTCCCTTCAAAATCTATGTAAATAAAATAGGGTGAGAGGTCTTCCTATGGTATCTTGCAGAGATGGTGTTTGTTCTGGATGTGTACTCAGAAAACATCATTGGGATAGTTTTGAAAAACATGCCACTTGACATGCCTCAGCCCCTTTACAGTTTGTGCATAGTGATTTATGTGGTCCATTTCCATTTGTTTCATTCTTTGGCTATAAATATTTCTTAACTTTGATTGATGATTTCTCCAAACGCACTTGGGTATACTTCTTAAAACTCAAGAGTGAATTATTTAACATGTTCTTGGCCTTTAAGGCCTTTGTTGAAAAACAATCTGGATATCAAATTCTTAAGCTAAGATCTGATAATGGCAGAGAATATGTTAACAACAAATTCATCAACTTTTTCACTGAAAATGGAATTCAAATGCAACATATTGTTCCATATACTCCACAACAAAATGTTGTAGTTGAAAGGAAGAATCGCACCTTAAAGGAAATGGCTAATTGTATGCTTCAATCTAAAGGACTTAGTCTTAGTTTTTGGGCAGAAGCAATTAACTGTGAAAATTACATAGTAAATCGCACTCCTACTAAGGTTTTAAAAGAATATCACTCCAGAAGAAGCATGGAGCTCAATTAAACCAGATGTAAGTCACTTTCGTGTTTTTGGAAGTAAAGCATGGGCCCATACTCCAGATGAGAAACATAAATCTTTAAAATCTAAGAGTGAAAAATGTATTTTTTTTGGATATTCTGAAGATGTCCAAGGATATAGACTTATTCCACTTAACTCCAAAAATTTTATCATTAGAAGAGATGTAAAGTTTGCTGAAAATATATCGGCCTACGAGCCTAGTTCGGCGAATGTGCCACCTCTCTCTATCCCTTCTACTTCTGAAAATATTTCTTCTTCAAATGATGACATCGAGGATGACCATCCTCCCCCACCTTCTCAGGATCCTCCTTCAGCTCCTCAGCTTCCAAAATGGGTCCGTGCTACTCGCGATGCAGCATGTGCTCTTGCAGATGATCCTACAGATCAACGACATACACATTCTCAATTCGATAGAGCCTCTTCTTTAGTGGCTCAAGCTTCAGCGAATTATGATCCTAACACCTTTGCAGAAGCTTCAGGCCATCCTAATTGGGACGCAGCTATGAATGAAGAATATCGTTCATTATTGGAAAATGATACATGGGATCCTCTTCCTCTTCCAAAGGGAAGAAAACTTGTTAAATGCAAATGGGTTTACAGAACCAAGTTTGGACCAGATGGAAAAATTGATAAACATAAAGCTCATCTTGTTGCTAAGGGTTTTTCACAAGTTGAAGGCATTGACTATACTGAAACCTTTTCCCCTGTTGCCAAAATGAACTCTATACGCCTTGTTCTTTCCTTAGTTGCCTCTTTCAAATGGGGAAGTCCATCATATGGAAGTTAAATTCCTTCTTGCATGGGAAACTTGCATGAGAAATCTAAATGGAACAACCTCTTGATTATAAAAAACAGACTCCATCCTTGATGTCAAGCTTAAGAAATCCCTTTATGGTCTAAAGCAAGCCCTCGGGCTGGTATGCCAAAATGGATAGCTTTCTTTTAGATATTGGCTTTTCTAGGTGTCATTCTGACAATACTGTCTACACCAAGAAAGTGGGTAAGTCCCTTATCATTCTTGTTCTTTATGTTGATGATCTTATCCTTACTGGTATTGATCCCAACCTTATAAACCATATGAAGTCCAGCCTTAAAAAGAAGTTTGAAATGACAGACTTAGGACACTTGTGTTATTTTCTTAGTCTTCAAGTCTTACAAACCAAGGAAGGTATTGCCCTTTCCCAGTCCAAGTATGCATGTGATCTTCTACGCCAGTTTCACATGGAAGACTATAAGCCAACCCCTTCTCCCTTTCAGTCTGGAGCCAAACTTTCAGTCACTTGTACTTCCCCTGAAGTTGATGCTACCTTACACCGTCAGCTTGTAGGAAAACTTTTGTATATGACCCATACTCATCCTAACCTTTCCTTTGGTGTTGGCCTTATTGCTCGATTTATGCAAAACCCACATGAAATTCATTGGAAAGTAGCTAAAAAAATACTTCGTTATGTTCGAGGTACAGCTTAGTTTGGGATTCATTACAGTGCAGAATCATCTCCTCTATTGGTTGGTTTCACAGATTCCTATTGGGCTGGTGACCCTGATGATTGGAATTCTACTGAAGGTTATGTGTTCACTCTTGGTTCTGGACCTATTACATGGGCTTGTAAGAAACAAAGTTTCATTTCTCTTTCTTCAACAGAAGGAGAGTATCGTGGCGTCGTAGAAGCTAGTAATGAAGCCCTGTGGCTTCATCAGATCCTGTCAGAGTTTGGCTTTCAGCAGCAGCATCGGACTACACTTTGCTGTGATAATCAAAGTGTCATTCAACTATGCAAAGATCCAGTCCATCATCAGTGCAAAAAACACATTGAACTACACATGCACTTCATCAAAAAGCTCATTCATGACCATGTTCTTGAAGTGCAATATTGTTCAACCGATGATCAAGTTGCAGACATCTTTACAAAGGCTCTCACAGAGGCGAAGTTTACTAAACTTCGATTTATGGTTGGAGTTCATGAAGTTGTCACTAAGGGGGGATAGGCTCTAATTCCTCCTTACTTTTCCTATTGTGTCATATTTTTACATCTTTCAATCCTATCCCAAGTTGTTCTTAAGGGGGGATGTTAGGATATTCCGCCACATAGGAAATAGTTAAGTATAACTTGGTCTAGTGTAGAGTTAGGTAAAGTGTGTTTCTTTACTATGTACATTTGTAACTTACAATCTGACGGTCACGATATGTTCTAGAAATGAAGTGATCTGACGGTTCATTCTCTCCTCGGTATTACTGACACTTGATTTGTGGCTTAACACCCGATTGTTCCATGATCTCTATTTAAAGAGAATGGAGGGTCATTTGTAAGGGGACCGTTCATGAGAGAAGCTTATGTAAATTTTCTTTCCTTTATTAATAAATTTCCTAAAGTGGCCGCTTTGGCTCAAGCCATGGATTGTTTCCCTCTTTGAGGATTTTAATCACGTCAAGAATACTGGTGTATTGATTTGTGATCTGTTTGTGAGCGGTGTCATTTGGTGTTCTATCTGAGGAACTTACCATGTAAATTCCTACAACGGCCAACTCAAAAAAAGATAGATCAACGAATTAAAATGTATCATCTTCAAGGGGGAAACCTCCTTTACATTACATAAATGAACAATTATTGTTTGATACAAATGACAAGACCTCCTTTGTATATATAGGATTCTAAGGGGGTCACAATATAAACAAGGCCTACATAACAATAATAATGTAAGGGCACAACAATAACAATAGTGGGCTTTTATGGGGCACAACAATAATAATATAGGGGCTACATGGGCACAAAAATAAAAATAAGGGGGTTACACTAACAATAACAATAAGGGGGCTACACTAGTATTATAGGGACCTAACATTCCCCTCCCCTTCAAAAAAGTGTTGTCCTCAATGCTTGAGTAGTTCTGGATGCTTCTGTATAAAATTCTCATATTCCCATGTGGAATCTTCAACGGGTAAGTTATTCCACTTAAAGAGATACTTTGAAATTGATCAATTATGTAGTTGTCATGTTCTTGTTTCCATGACTGCTTCATGCTAAAATATGATTTTTCCTTCTTTATCAAGTTCTGGCAACATTGTTTGAATTGGAAGCTTGTCATAAATAACCTTCTTTAAGCATGAAACATGGAAAACTAGGTGTACTCGGGAAGATACAGGCAACTCTAATTTGTATGCCATAGTACAAATATTTTGCAAAACCTTGTAAGGACTGTAGTACTTGGGTGATAATTTATTATCCTTCTTATCTTGCTTGAGAGACATTTGTTTGTATGGTTGTAGCTGTAAAAGTACTCAGTCACCTACATCAAAACTTCTTTCATTGCGATGCAAATCCACTTGTTGTTTCATTTGATTCTGCACCATAATGAGGTTATCATTTAAGAGTTGGAGAACTTGTTTTTGATGCTCAATGTGATCTCCCATTGTTGGAACCTTAGAATTTTCTCTTAAATACGATGTGATGGATGGTGGATGCTATTCATAAAGTGCTATAAATGGAGGCATTTTTGTTGCAGTATGGACGGAAGTGTTATACCACCATTCAGCTAGAGGTAACCACTTGACCCATTGTGTTTGTTTATTAGATACAAAGCAACGAAGATATCCTTCCAAACATTGGTTCACTATCTCAGTTTTCCCATCATATTGAGGATGATAATATGAGTTATGGGCTAATTGAGTATTAAGGCAAGAAAATAATTCTTTCCAAAAATTTCCAATAAAAACGGGATCTCTGTCACTTACTATAATCTTTGGGTTTCCATGAAGCTTTTGAATTGTTTCCATAAATGCAGTAGCAACTATATTGGATTTTAAAGGATGAGATAATGCAAAAAAGTGTGCATACTTGATAAGTTTATCAACTACCACCATGATGACACTTTTTTCTTCAGACTTGGGTAAACTTGTGATAAAATCCATTGAGACCTCCTCCCAACGTTGACTTGGAATGAATAAAGGTTGTAACATACCCGAGGTCTTAATTGTCTCAATTTTATTTTGTTGGTAAACCAAACATTCTACCACAAACTTTTGAATATAAGATTTAAGGCCATCCCAAAAAAATTCCTTCTTGACCCTATGGTAAGTTCTTAAAAATCCTGAGTGCCCTCCTAAAGGAGAGGTGTTCAATTCCAAAAAAAACTTTTGTTTGAGTTGGGAATTCTTACAAAGATATAAGTGATATATGTACAATAAAGAATTATTTTTCAAGCTATATGTATTAGATGTATTGGGTTCTCGCTGCAACTTTTGAATGAGTGACCACACCTCTTCATAATTCTTCCATTCATCCCTTACTTCAGTTATCCACTCAGGTTGGATAATAGAAATGGCACAAAGAAATGCTTCCACATCCTCATCCTTTCTTGAGAGTGCATCTGCAACAACATTTTGCTTCCCTTTTTTGTAGATGATTTCAAAGTCATAACCCAACATATTTTTCACTCATTTTTTTTTCCCTTCTGAAAATAATATTTGTTTCAAAAAGAATTTAAAACTATCATGATTTGTTTTTACCTTGAACTGTCTTCCCATTAAGTAAGGTCATCATTGCTTTAGTGCATGTAGTATTGCCAACATTTCCTTCTCAAAAATTGGTTTGTGTAAATACTTTCCTTTGATTGGACAGCTTTCAAAAGCAATGTGTGATTTGCATTTCTTGAAGCATCATATTCCACAATAAAAAAAAATTGTGAAGTCTGGCGTGGCTAAAACCGATGCTTAGCACATTGCCTCTTAAAGATGTTCAAAGGCCTTCATTGCTTCTGGAGTCCAAGAAAATGCATCTTTCTTCAGTAATGATGTTAGAGGTGTCGCTATTCTCCTACAATTCTTAACAAACTTGTGATAATACCTTGTCAACTCGAGAAAACCTCAAAGACGTTTTATGGTTGTGGGGATTTTCTATTCCTTAATGGCTTTAATTTTGTTAGGGTATACCTTAACACCCTTATGAGATACAATATGACCTAAATGTTCCACCTCCTGTACTCCAAAGAAACATTTGGAGGTTTTTGCATATAATTATTTCTCCTCCAATAGTTTGAGCACCCTATCAACATGTTGAACATGATCCTTCCAAGGCTTGTTGTAGATTAGTGTATCATCAAAAATTATTAACACAAATTTTCTAAGGAAGGCTTTGAAAATGGAATCATCAAACCTTGAAATGTGGAAGGTGCATTAGGAAGGCCAAAAGGCATGACCAAAAATTCATAATGACCCTCATGACTTTTTAATGTTGTTTTCATAATGTCTTTAGTCTTCATTCTAATTTGATGATATCCTAAACAAAGATCTAGCTAAGTGAAGTAAATTGCTCCATGTAATTCATCCAACAATTCATAAATGAAAAGAATGGGAAATTTATCTTTAATAGTGAGCTTGTTGAGCCCCCTATAATCCAGAAACATACACCATGATCCATCCTTCTTGTGCATCAATACTTCTCGAGTAGAGAAAGAAGTTTGACTATGTTGAATTATACCAACCTCTAGCATTTATGCAACCATGTGTTCAATTTCACTCTTTTGGGCATAAGAATATATGTAAGGCCTGATGTTTGGAGGAACACTTCCTGGAATCAGATGAATAGCATGATCATTATCAGGAACAGGTGGGAGGCATTTGTGAGTATCAAACACCTTGGAATAATTGTCCAATACTTTTTGGAGATCTAGAGTAATAGATGATTTCGATGTTTGAACCTCTAGTGCACATAATTGTGCAATTACGCCCCGTTGTTCTTTCTTCAGAAGATTTTTCATTCCATTAGAGCTAATTATTTTTCCTGGTTTCCCTGCGATACCCCTTAATTCAAAATCCTTTCCTTCCCAAAAAAAATTCAAGAAAAGTTCTTGAAAATCGAAAGTTATCGTCCCCAAAGATTGTAACCATTGGACTCCTAGTACAACATCAACACCACCCATTGGAATGGAAGGCATTGGACTATTCAATACATATTCCCCCATGGTTATCTTGATATTATGGCACTTCCCGTAGAAATTTATAGTTCCTCCACTTGCAACCATCACTTGACACTAGTGTTGGATATAGGAAGCAATTCAATTCCTTGACTATCTTACAATGAATAAAATTATGGTACTACCCGAATCAATCAACATTATTACCTTTTTCTTCTTGATATTTCCTTCTATATTTAGATTTTAAGGAGTGGTAATTCCTGCCAATGCATTACAAGATATGGTTGAATTCATTTCTTCTTTCTCTAGGGTTGGTTCATGGTGTATATCCTCCTATTTTGATGTTTCTTGTTCCTTTTCTTCCTCCTCTTCACAATCTATGTAGAATAATTTCTTCTCTTAACACTTATGACGTTTAATGTATTTGTTATCACAATTGTAAAAATCCCTTTTTCTCTCTTTCCTCCAATTGTTGTGGCGTCAACCTTGTAGTTTGTGCAATAATAGGAGCAACAACACTTCCATCTTTATAGTTGTGAGTGGTAGACTTCCTTGTTGCCATAGTTTTGCTTTCAAATTTTCTTGCCACCCTGAAGGCCTTCTCCAATGAATCAGGTTCCCAAAGGTGAACCGCATGTTGGATGTTATCTTTTAAAGCCCCCATGAATACATCAATCCTATGCTCCTTTGGAATATTGGTTACCTAAATATTGAATTTTTGGAAGTCTTGAATGTGCTCTGCTATTGAACCCTTTTGTTTGAGATTTATCAATTGGCTAAAGAAGGTGCTTCTCTTTGTATCTTCATAATGTGCTATCATTTCCTCTGTAAAAGTTGACTAGGTGATAATTGGTTTACAAGAACAAAGAAATCTATACCATATAAACTGATTGGGTTGTAAATATAAAGATGCAATACATACCTTTTGTGACGGTTGCACATCTGGTAGATCAGAATATTGCTCCATCTGTTGTATCCATGTTACCAGGTCCTTGCCATAAAAATTCCTCATATCTATATTTGGAATGTGGTGGTTCTTAAATCCCACATTTGATTCTCTAAAATCATAATTCATATCCCTTTTGTTCTCATCATGATTTTCATGGATTACCTTGTCACCACCGGGAAGCCTTTCTTGCAACAACTTTCTCAACCCTTCCAACTTGACATTCATTGCATCCATGTCTACTTTAAAAATGTCCATGTTGCCTTTTATACCATCCATGTCCCATTTTAATCCATCCATGTTGCCTTTTATATCACCCATGTCCCCTTTCAAGCCATCCATGTCATCTTTGGTTGCTCTTTGTGAGAGTAAAATTTGTTGCACTTGGTCTCTTAACTTTGATATATCATGTTGCAATTCTTCTTCTTCATGTGTCATAGTAGATCTTTTTTAGGGCTTAATGGATGTAGAATTATTTTGTTTGGGAGGCATTTTAAAAATAAACATTGATATATACGCTTCAATATGCCCTTTGAATCACTTCAAACTGATTTTTCAAACAAAAGTTATGCAAAATTTAAAAAAAAACACACCTTTTTCTTGCTTTTTAGGAGCTCGATCTTGAAACGGTTGTAACTCTATAATTTCGAATCTCCAAGGTCTGAAATTTGGTCCTGTAGTAGTTATATAAATATTCTTTATAATGTCACAAGTTAGACCAATATTGGATTCTTCAATATATAGTTATGCCAAATCTCTCACGATAACCTGATTATGGACTAGTTCAATAGAACGAAGTTGTATGGGATTTCACGTGTCATTATTTTTACCTTAGGCCCTTAAATTTTTACATGAAAAACTACACTCTATGTACTTTAAGCCATGTTTTACAAAATTAGAATTTGATGCCTGAAATGAAAGTTATGACGATTTTCCCTAGGTCACTTGTTTGAGACTGAATTCTGGAGCATGAAAAAATCCCTAACTTCCTCGAACCATATCTCAAAAAATACGAACCAAGATCTGAAATTCTAACTCGAGTTTAACCAAGATTTTGGCTCCACGTGATCACAATTTTCGCTTCTGAAGCTTAGTAAAAAAAAAAGTATAGCAAAAATGCCACGATGACCTGTTTGAAGCAACAAAACCCTAGAATCCAAAGCTCTGATACCAAATGTTATGCAACCATCTCACAAAAAGATAGACCAGCACCTTAAAGAGTATCCTCTTCGAGGGGAAAACCTCCTTTCCATTAAATAAATGATTTTTTTTTGGATGATACAAATGAAAAGGCCTCCTTTGTATATATAGGAGTCTAAGAGGGTCACACTATAATCAGGGCCTACATAACAATGATAATGTAAGGGCACAACAATAACAATAGTGGGATTCTATGGGGAAAAACGATAACAATATGGGGGCTACATGGGAAAAAAATAACAATAAGGGGGCTACACTCACAATAACAATAAGGGGGCTACTAGTATTATAGGGAACAAACATAAAGCTTCAGGATTGCCCGGCCCCAACGAGTGAAGCGAACAAAGTTCCTTCTATAAATTAATACTCCAAAAGGCTTGGAATATCAAGATATCCATTAAGGATATAAATAGTACATTAAATATATGAATAAGAATAAGAATGGTAATGATTTACAATGAGAACAAGAAGCTTGCTTATATATCGCGCAAGTGTTTCTTCATGAAGAGTCATGTCCCTCTTCAACCTAATTATTAGCTTAACTTAACTATTATTTATTATTATTATCTTTTACACTATATTTATATTATTTATATATTTTATTCGTTACATTGCCTCCTTCCTCAAAAAGCTTTGTCCTCAAAGCTTATTGATGAAAAAAGGCTTGATCTCTTTTTCGGCTTCAAAAGTCTTTCTGTTTTGGAATAGTCATCCTCGTCGATACAAGTTGATATGATCTTCTTAGTGACAAACAAAATTGTCGCACTAAGAAGGGATCCGACCATCCCAGATTAATCTTCTGTATAGCATTCTGATCACTGGAATTTTGTAACAACTTGTTAGCATAAGACTGGATTGAGATTACATCACTATTATCCGGAACATCAGTTTGTTGTTTCGGTTCTGACTTGTTCAAATATGTAGCATGGTTGATTCGTCTATTCTCATGATTCGGATGCCGATATGGAACCTTTTTTGTTTGATTTTTCCTTACTGGGCATGCGGCAATTTTTATATTTTCTTCTGGCGAAGATGTTGTTGAGTTTGCTATGAAACATTCACTAGGGATGTTCATCGTTTGAATTGCAACATCGACGCGCGTCTTTTCTTCAACTTCCTTATCTTCTTCCTGAGTTGTGACATTCACTGAATCGGTATTTATTGTTATGTCATCAACTTGAATTCCTACATTTGATGCTTCCTTCTTGATAAGTTGTTGTACCTGGTATTCTAATGACTTCTTATCCTTCTTAAGTATCTTAATTTGCGTCAGCAATTTTTCACTATGGTTTTTAAGTCGAGAAACTTCTTCATTTTTGTCAATAGTGATTTTGTCAATTTCATTTTGCATATTTTGTAATACTTTTTTACCTTCATGAGAAATTACTTTTGAAATATTTGATATATCTTCTGGCATTATTGAATTAGGTTTCAGTGTAACATCCTGGAGCATTATTTTCTTCTTCTTGTAAGAAAATGTTAAAAACTTTTTCTTAGTATTTAGAATAAAGGAACCTAGAGTTTTCATCCATGGTGATCCCAAAACAATGTCACTATCGTTAAAAGATAGGGTTTGCACGATGAGTTGTGAGGTAAAAGTATAATCTCCAATATTTATGTGTAAATTGCTTATATCGTATTGTTTGCCAAAAAAATTTGTTTCAACTATATTTGATTCAGGAATCACGAATTGATTAGCACATTTAGGACTAACATAATTACTTCCTTCAGTAGGACTGATAGAGATTATGATGTCTCTTCCTGCGAGTGATCCTTTGATGTTAAATAGTGTGCGAACACATGTACTACAGGTTTCAGGAAACCTTTCATTACTAGTCTCCATTTTTTCCTTTATGTTTTTACGTAAACAATATGTCAACTGGAGCTATTTTTATTATAAAATATCACTTATTTCTCCTATATATATTTTTCAAATATTCTCCTCTTCTTCTTTTTTTTGTTCGCTCTTTTAATAAATTTTTTTATATAATAATAATTTATATATATTATAAAATGATAACTATATAAAATTTATATATACTTTTTTGAGACCAACTTTTCCTTTTATATGTAACTATATAAGGCTTATATAATATCCTTTTTTTATAATTATAATAATATTTTTTTCTCGGAAAATTTGGATGAGACGTGACTCTTGGTACGGTCACAAGCTTTGATTTGAATGATTAAAATTATTTAGATCACAACTTTTTTCTCCAATGTTATCAAAATATCTTTTACTTTTAAAATACCATGGGCTATTACCATGGGTTGTTTTTAAAACCTCCTGTAAAGGTAATATTTACCTTTCATGTAAGAGCTTTTGTATCCTTATTTTTTCTCTTTTAAAATACCATGGGTTGTTTTTAAAACCTCCGTTAAAATGTTCTCCACGTCAAAAGTAAATGTTCTTCATGTAAAAAGTAAAACGTATTCCTTTCGTTTTTTTAACTTTTTAAAATACCATGGGCAATTACCATGGGTTGTTTTCAAAACCTCGGTTAATGTTCTCCACGTAAAATGTAAAACTTACCACTGATTTCTAAAACCACGCGCTTCTCCACGTAAAAAGTCTTAAATATACTTGAAAAGGTTCCTGCTTATCTTTATTTTATTATGCACTTTTTTATCAATAATGTAAAACCTTTTTTTTATATCTATATTTTTTCACTTTTTTTTTTGTTTGTTCAGAATATATTATTTCCTTTCCCCTTTTTTATATACCCTTCTTTTTTATTCTTTATTATTAATTTTTTTTTAATTAGTAGCAAATGGCCAAAGACCTAAAAAATGGAGAATCTCCCAATATATAGCGAAACGCTTCAATTATGACAACAACAAGGTTGATGATAGGTTGATAGCCAAAGGCCTGGTGATCAACCAAACGTGGCTCTGATACCAAATGAAGCGAGCAAAGTTCCTTCTATAAATTAATTACTCCAAAAGACTTGGAATATCAAGATATCCATTAAGGATATAAATATTATATTAAATAAAATGAATAAAAATGAATGATGATAATGATTTACAATGAGAATGAGAGGCTTGCTTATATACCAAGCACAGAGGTCTCTTCATGAAGAGTCATGTCTTATTAGACATGCCCTCTTCAACCCTTAATTACTAGCTTAACTAACTATTATTTAGGATTATTATCTTTTACATTATATTTATATTATTTATATATTTTATTCGTTACAGTCCACATCTCTTGCAATCCTTCCTAGGGTTTTGCCAAAGGTACTGATGGATCTAGTGAAAGCATTGATCTGTCTCACTCTCATGAGGGACTGGGCATTTCAAGCATTCTTGCAATAACTCTTTGAGCACCCTAGTTGATCTTCTTCTAACTGAACTCTCTATTGATACCTTGGGTTTAAGAAATACGAGTTGCATGTATAGGGCTATAGAATTGATTCTTTCATTTGCTAGCAATCATCTCTTAGATAGGCCCATTCTTACATAACGTATACTTGTAGGCTATCTTTATTTGCTCCTTGCCTAATCCTGTTAATTTTCCCCAGTGTTCTATGCAGAAATAATTGCTTAAAACAATTTTTCACAATTACTTTCACCCCAACACAATTAAGAAATTATAGATCAGTAAACAGTAAGTGCACAATGGAAGATAGCCAAGCACAATTAGACAGAAATTTTGGTCAAAGACCACGGAAAACCCCACAAGGGGGAAAACCCTTAATCAATTCTTCTTCTTCTATTAGTCAATCAATGTTCAACATGGGATTCATAGTACAGATAGTACATCCAGTAATCAGTCAAAGTCAAGCCTTTGAAATTCCAAGTCAAACAATCCAAAACCAATCAAATGATGATAGAGAAAGTCAAATCTGGTCCAAAATATCAGTGTGCAATTTTTGGCCTGTGGAGGTGCAGTCAACGGTCTGCAATAATCAGTCAAATTCAACAATCAAACTGCCCAGAAAAAAATTGGTCAACCCAACATTAAATTTGGCCTTCCTTCCTGAGTCAAACTTTGTCAAAACAAAGACAAAGCCCTTCCTGCAATTGGGTCAAACTTCCACAGTCAACCTGTGGTCAAACCCTAGTTCCAACCTGCGGTCAAAGCTAGTCAAAGTGCCTAGAACATTTCAGTCTAATTCTCTTTCAATTCATCTTCCAAGACATATGAGAAATCCAGTCAAATCAGATCCAAACAACCCAAGTCAAAGAGAGTAAATGTTGGTCAATGCAGTCGTAAAACAAAGGAAGTCAATGAAGATCAGAATCCTCTTTTTCCTCCTTTGCACGTGTGGAATGTCTCGTGCAATTTCAGATATGATCAAACTTGTTTGTGATGTGCGATGATGTCCAAGTTAACTCCAATATAAGGTCTTGTGGGGCCAACTTATAGACTTCACTAGGCCAACTTGTCAAACAAAAAAATGTGAATTTTCCTTAATGATTTGCCAATGAAATTTTGATAGAAGCTGCCCAATTTTCAACACTCCCTCTCAACTAGGGAGAAATTTCCGGTTGCACCATAAGTCTCATGTTGAATGTACATGTCTCAAAATAAGAGAAGCTCATCTTGTCTCATCTTGTCTAGTCTCATCTCATCTCAATATGTATCTTATGCAACAAACAAAAGAAGAAAATAAAATATTATTATTTTAAAGCATGGGTTTCATGCTGGTCTTCTAGGTAAAAGCATGTTCATCATGCTTCTAGGGTTTGTTAGGTCTTAGGATTTACTGTCATGAGTCAAGAGAGTCAACATCATGTTTATAAGACCCTTCCGGGCAAAATATATCTTGCAAAAGAATTTATTTTGACTCTAGAAAGTTTTGGAAACCTCCAAAGTACAAGTCGGCCTAAAGGAGGAAATTTGACCCCTTGGAAAGGCTATATAAAGGAGTAGATTCGACCTCATTTGGCACTCACTCACCAACAAGTTTGATCTCCAAAGAAAAGTTCAATCTAAGGCTAGAAGAAGCAAAGAAGGAGCGAAGGTCTAGAAGGGAAAAGAAGACAAAGAAAACTTGTTTTTGGGCTCTATCTCTCTCACACTTGCAAAGTTCTAGGGTTGCTACAGTTACAAAAGAGGCCGAAATTGCAGGTTCAAGTTGTAGTAGGACGAATTGTAGTATCAAGTTGGTGAAAGAAGGAATCTTTTGTCTTGACCTCATTGACCTTGGGAGGATCTGTCTTGCTCAAAGAAGGATCTTTTGAAGATGTTGGGTTAAGGTTTCTGCAATAGCTACAAGGTCGAAGTTGCAGGATTGAGGTTGTGGTCGAAGTTGCAGCTAGATGTTGGTTAATGCAGAATTGAGTTTTGGTGATCTGATTCTCTTGTAAATGCTGACTTGGAACTTGGAGGAGGACTTGGTCTAGGGTTTGGATCTTTGTTGTCTCATTTGAAGTAGATTCTATAAGAAGAGAAGAGTTTTTGGGTTTTCCCTGTGGAGGGGTTTTTCCTTGGCTTGGAGCCTAACTTTTGTGTCCATTGTCTTTATTATTTTTCTCTTAATTTTTGTTTGACGAAGAAGATCTAATAAAGAAACACAAGAAGAATAATAAAGTTCACAAAGAAGGATTAAGCTTAAGGAAAATTGAAATCAATAGTTGCCACATTGCATTTTTCCAACATGGTATCAGAACTAAGGTGAATAAGTAGGCAACTAGAAGTGTCATCATTTAGACACAAGGAGGGGGAAAAGGAAGACCTATTGATCCAAAAGAAGGATCTCATCAGAAGAAAGCTACAAGAAGGTTGTTGTTCTCTCTTGAGAAAAGGATCTAGTTGAAGGCTCATTGGTAGAACTCCCTATAGGTAGCCTCAAAGGATTTTGATATCATCAATTTTGGAAGCCATAATTGAAGTCTCTTTGGATCTTGGAACCATCAAGATAGTTGAAGACATCATCAGAAAGAGAAGACTCTTTATTACCAAGTAAGTATCATATTGTTACTGTATGTCTGAATCAATGTTGCATTAATCGTTATCGGGATAAAATCAGTGTGAGGAAAAAATCGGAATTATTAGGAAATAATTGTTTGGTACAAAAATATTCATTTTTTTTCATTTTTTTTTAATATCTAAAGTTAAGCCATCTACAACATAAAATAAATACATTGACTCATAAGTATGATAAAAAAACCTAAGTTGCACGAAACGGGGAAACGGGTACGAGTTTCTGAAACGGGAAGAGATACGAAACGCGACCTCCCCAAATTTTGGAAACGGGGAAATGCGAATATATATAATATATTGAAAAT
>APFE030058640.1:0-11308 GCA_000404065.3 Pinus taeda
CATGTTCTGTGCTTAATATACAACAAACAATATATGATTCAGCTTAAGCCATATATAGATGAAGGCAAGTGATCAAAGTTCCAGCCCTTCCCATTCTATAGTGGGTCACTGTATCATGTTGATGCAAACTTGGAACCCCGACGTTACCCCTATTAATACAGAGTTGGGGATCCATGTTAAAATGAATTACTGTATTGTGTTAATGCTGAGTTGGGGGCCATGCTAAAATAGGTTACTGTATTATATTAAGTTGGGTGTTAGGGTTCAAAACTCATTACACATCAAATAAATATTAAAAACTCGTCCAAAATCCCAAACATGAAGATTCAATCTGTAACATATGCAATAGCAAATTCATCCAACATTCTACAGAGGAGAATGCCACTGTGAAAACATATACCCACCATAGCACACAAACTATCTATAACCTGATACCATCAATCACAAAATCCAAGAATAATGGCATATCTGCAACTGAAAATTAAAACAACAGAGAAAAATTATTTTAGTTCTTTTCATGTCCCTAAATGCCCCTTACACAAGTGAAAGCCTAATCTCTGAAACCTAAGGTGAAAGCCTAATCTCTGAAAACAACCTTAATGTTAGACTTCAGCCAAAGGTACAATTCTAATATATACCATACAATGACAAGAAACACCTTTCACCAATGCAAATAACCCAGAACTAAATAATATTGCATTTCTAATTTATGAGCTGATATGCCAACCAGTCTTCAACCAGCAACTAATATACCATGCAATACTCTGAAATAACACCATTCACTGATAAATATGAGCATCATTAACAAGCTGGAAATTGTAGGGCCATTATACAAACTCAATAAAGAAAATACATGGCATTAAGTATAACAGAGGAACCTGATATCATACACAACAATGAACCTTCATTTCAATATTCAACCCCTTGAGGAATATCATATAGTTTAAGGTTTAAGTTCTTAATGTTGCTGCAACAACAAACGCTCTCCCAAATGTGTGCCCCCCCAGATGTCTGTAAACAACACAAAAATTAACCATATAACCTACAAGCCAATGGCCCTTCTTGTGGAGCTTATCACTGGCAATAATTGATGGATATGCATTTCTTGTAAAGCCCAGTCTACGAAATTCTCTTGTTGTCAGTCTTTTTGTTATAGCTGATGGGGTAAGGAGAAATTTACTGAACCAGGCAGTGGATCCATTATGCCTGCAGGATTTACTAATTCTCTCATAAAAAGCCCATCTGAAATTCAGTATTGCAGGTTACTACAACATTGACTTTTGCTGCTGCATGTGCATAAGCGGGTACTACTATTCTCATTGGAAATGGTTTAATAGAATGTGCCCAGAACCACTGTGCAAAATATGAAACTGCTACAGCTATCGAATCCTTGAGTTGGTTCATGGTTTCACCATCATTTTTTTTACATTTTGGATGTTCGCAAAGAGGTAATATTTGGTGTGCCTTGTTGAAGAAGTCCATTCACACTTAACACCAGAAGTGTATGCAGCTTGATTATTCCATGAGAATAAAGCTTTCTGCATCAAGCCAATTACCTTTTCGGGGTAATAATGTCCACTGGAAGTTTTGATATGGAAGACATATTAGAGCTAAGCTAAAGGTTACCTAGATTGTCTAGAGTCCATTTCTACATTAGCATGTTTTTTTTAGGGATCTTGGACATATCACATATGTTGATATGCAATATTAAGGGCAGCCCTTCAGGAACAACAAAAACATCCATATCATTGATTTAGATGCACCATACTTCCAATTGGAAATACCCAATCATACTTTTTTCTATACATGGTTTAAGGTTTAAGTTCTTAATGTTGCTGCAACAACAAACACTCTCCCAAATGTGTGCCCCCCCAGATATCTGTAAACAACACAAAAACTAACCATATAACCTACAAGCTAATGGCCCTTCTTGTGGAGCTTATCACTGGCAATAATTGATGGATATGCATTGCTTATAAAGACCAGTCTATGAAATTCTCTTGTTGTCAGTCTTTTTGTTGTAGCTGATGGGGTAAGGAGAAATTTACTGAACCAGGCAGTGGATCCATTATGCCTGCAGGATTTACTAATTCTCTCATAAAAAACTCATCTGAAAATTCACTATTGCAGGTTACTGCAAAATTTGACTTTTGCTGCTGCCTGTGCATAAGCGGGTACTACTATAAGATACAGCCAAGTTAAAGCAATTTGAGAGCAAGGTTATTTTAAGAACACAATCTGTCAGAATGATATCGTTACATTTATGAGGTCTGATGCCTATTCCTAGTGAAACTTACTTATTATCCATGGATAACGGGGATTAGGTTTACCTCAGAAAATTCTATTTTGGCATACTGATAGCAGGAATAGACTATTTAACAAGGAGCAAGATTTCTATATAGATAGTCTGCCAATTCAGTCAATTTTATGTTTAGGTTCATTACTCATGAAGTCTGGCTCCAATCTCTCAAAAAGATTAAGTTTGCAGTGACTGGTATCAGTAATTTCTTTTTGTCTAAAACCTGATTCAATGTTTGATATCAAACTTTTCAACTATTTTATGGCCGGAGCAGGTTATGGCAAGGAAGTTAATGGATGACCTATTTTATGGCCAAAGCAGGTTATGGCAAGGAAGTTAATGGATGACCTATTTTATGGCCAGAGCAGGTTATGGCAAGGAAGTTAATGGATGACCTCAAGAAGGACCAACCTCTCTAGCTCTTGCAATTTTTTCAAGGGCTAATGCATGTTGGTCCCTCCTCAGCCCCTTTAAATATTTTCAAGGTTCACGGTCATGGAGCTATATGCATGTTCTGGCTCTAATGCATGTTGGTCCCTCCTCTAGACCTCACAAATTTTTCAAGCTTAGTTCATAGTCGTGGAGCTACATGCATGTTTTGCCTCTGAATAAATTGTTTCCTGGGGAAGCTCTTTCTCGTAGTGGATGTCTTTAGGTTCCTTATGCCGTAGTAGATTTCTCCTGAGTGACATTTTTCTTCTCCAATTTAAGGTTGTTGCTATTGAAATACGCATTATGAGATGCTGCCTCCAGTACTCGGAAGCTTTCTGTCTTGCAATTGCAGAAGGTAAGGTTGTTGCTATTGAAATACGCATTATGAGATGCTGCCTCCAGTTCTCGGAAGCTTTCTGTTTTGCATTTGCAGAAGGTAAGATTGTTGCTATTGAAATACGCATTATGAGATGCTGCCTCCAGTACTCGGAAGCTTTCTGTATTGCATTTGCAGAAGAGACTATTGAGACAACATCACCATCTGCAGAGGGGACTACTGAGACAACATACACTGGCAAAAAGGATTATTGAGATAAAATAACCATTTGCAGAAGGGATTACTGAGACAGCATAGTTTTGCACAACTTGTTATCTTCAATCCCAGAAGAAAAATAGCGAAAAAGAAAAAAACATCTATTTTCAAATATTTTATGGCAAATTTCACTCCAAAAAATTCTTATTTTCATGACCACTAGGATTCGCCCTTTCCCTGCCCAAATTCATGCTTAACATTATTTTCCCTTAAACTGTAAGCATCACATATATGTAAATAATGTGTAGTCTACCATGTATGCTATTAAGTTTTTGCATTATGATTCATCAGTTCCTCATTTTCCGAAGAAGTTAGATAAAAATGTCATAGTGCACAATGAAGTAGTGTCAAGTTAGTGGTTCAGGTCATTAATTGACAAGAGGAGGATCATCTATAGCACTATATCCACGTATATCTTACAACATTCCTAATCCCAGAGGGCACTGAAATTCCAAAACCAGATCGGTTAAATTAGAGGTATGAGCTATAAACATACAACCATATAGCCAGATGTTAATCTTAAACCATGAAACTACTTTGTGCAAAATAGAGGAAAACGACAAGAAGGCTGCATCAATAAAGCTTATCTAATGGCACCTGGAAAACACACTTAAGAAAAGACTTTGCTCAAGAAATTGCATAGCATTATTTAAAGCAATAGAAACCATACTAATATTCTTACAACAAACTAACAAATGAAGGAAATCCTCACTGCTTGAATCAAGCCAAAATCCATTGTTAATTATGAATCAATCACCAAATTCCACTTATAAATGTACAGATAGACACCATATTCATTTATATCATATGAGATTGATTGATCACCATAAGTTTCAATCTTATAGCATCAACAATAATTTTCCTGTCTTCCTGACTTGAGGAAGATTCAAACTTGATACAGGCAAAACCAAGTTTTCGTGAACTGCAAATTCTTCCCTGGCTTTCATATGACAAGAGTGGAATCAATTCATGGCATACTTTTGAGTCCATGCTCTTGCTGTCTCCTCATAACGAAACCTTTGGCTCTTCTATATATGAGAAATTTCAGGAACAAGAGGATCATCAGGATTTGGGTCAGTCAGAAGAGAGCAAATTGACAAAAGGACCTTAGAGATTGTCAGTGCGGGACTCCACTGTTCCTTGAGGATATCCAAACAGATGCTACCATTGGAGTTAATGTTTGGATGATAAACCTGATTCAGAACAACATGGTGCTACATTAGTCTCATGAACAACTATTCGCATTATGCTATTTGTGGCAAGAAACATTTTAACACAAAAGACCACCAAAAGGCTGACATTTCAAGATCACCCACAAATATAAAGGTTCAACTAAATTCACAGGATCTTTCTCTGCTACAAGTTCATAAAAATTGAAGCGATACTAAGTATCAGCTAATCTTCATAATGCAAACAGATGACAAAAATTAAGATTTAAGAGCTAAACAAATTACAACAAACTCAAGAAAATTCCTAGAGTCTAAAAAGAAGGGCATTATGATGGAGATTCAAAGAGGAATCCTATACAGGCTACATTTTGATGGAGATTCAAAGAGGAATCCTAGAAAGGCCAAGACACAAAAATTGAGAACAGATCAGCCATTTTTCAGAATTTATAAAGAAAAAAAAAATGATAAATCTCAGAGCTTTTTTTGTTGTATTTTGATAAAAGTCTGAAAGGTTATGCAAATGGAATACTGTACCTACGTAGGATAGATTAAGCAACTCTCTTTTGGCAGGAAACCTCTTTTTCTGATGCTTGTAAAAGATCTTTCATGTTTGTTGAGCACTTTTTATTTACAAGATACGTTTCTCAGTGAGCTAGTTATATGGTTTTTTCCTCGGATTAAGAAATATGATTTATTAAAATAAATCTATATATGTATTTGACATATTATACAAACAATACAAAATTTTCATAATTCTAAGATTAATATTGCAAAATTATGCACAGTTTTTGCATTTCTGTTCATTCATTTTATAATTCTAACTCAGTCTATTGCATACAGTACATCAGTAGACAAGATAAAAATAACCAGTATCATTGATATTATCATTCTCATTCAATCCAGCGAAGAGTACATCACTAGACAAAATACAACTTATCAATCTGAAAAAAGGTGTAGGACATAATACCAATCCATTTTTTCCTAAAAATCTGACATTTCAATTTCAGTTGTCATATACATATAGATGTTTGTGAGGTTAAAGGGGCATTTTGTCAAATCTAACTTACCATGACATAGATATACAAACAATCATTCTTTATAAACTTACTAACGTAAATTGGTATATCACCTTCACTTTGAAATCTAATCACCTCCACCCCTGTCTTCCTCGACTTCATCAGATTTAACCTCCTCTGGTCTTGCTTCAATTTGGCTTTCTTCATTTTCTCCCCGTTATAAATTTTCTTTGAAGATCCTTCTTACCTACCTTCCTATCGTGGCTCTCAATTTTGATTGCACTTTTATACAGAAACATCCTACAAATTCCATCTTTACATTTAAATTAAATTGGTCATTGTTACCACCTGAAAATATACAATTCGTTTTTCACTCATCAAAGTAGTCATTGGTAATTTTTTCCTACCTTAGGAAAACTAAAAGGTTAGAACTTAGCAGGAAGTGCATGAACAAGTGAGCCCTTGTATGAAGCTGAATATCAATCACAGTTGCAGATGATGGAAAGTGACCTGAAGAACACTTTTAGTGCGATCATGGTCCAAATAAATTGCATTCATCTTTCAGGGCTAGATCAAGTCAAGGAAGGTCCTGTGGAACGCATAGATGAGAGCGCCAGCATGGGTGATAATTCATCTAAGACACCATTCAGATGACAAATCAAGGTATTTCTACATAGTTGTAGGAGATAACAAATCATATTTAAAACTCAGATGTATTAGGACTTACATGTATAACAAATAAAGTGATCTAATAATGGGGCATTTAATGTAGACAATAGTGTGGTGGTTAAGAGTTTAGTTATTCATTAGTTACAGAACATATTCCTCTCTCCTACGATGTAATAAGAATTGCATCACCTAATAAATGAATCCTCTCCCATTATTACGTGTGATCCTATCCACATTGTGTGCGTAAAAACAATATGGTATCAAAGCAATTGTAAGGAGAAGCTGAGAAAGTGGGTGGAGCTAAGGGCTTGTTGTGATTAAAGAAGGTATCAAGGGACTGCCAGTCACAAATCAAGCCACAAACATGAATTTGGGCACATCCTCCAGGTATTAACACCAAGATAATGCTTACACAGCTTTTCAAGATGCGGTTTAAAATGGCGAAAGCTTCGTTGGGAATCAAGTTAAAGGGGAATATAACCCTGAAAACACCAGTCTGAAGAGCAAATTTTCAGAGACCAGAGGTTTAGTTAGTGACTCCAAAATTCTCATCTTTTATCATACCTTAAGCATACACACTTGCTAAAGGTCCATTGAATCTGATTGAAGGTAAAATTTCAAAAATGTATTTCCACCACCCCTTGGAGTCATTTACGTTGATCTCTACATTCAAATACTCTGCACAATTCCTGTATGACCAAAACTGGGAGTGATACAAAAGGAAGAGTCACTTCAACAAATAGCATTGAGAAACATTTGACATTGGAGATCTCACTTTTCCAATTAAATTCATTGAATATATAGTAAAATCTAAAAGCTACCCTCTCTGTAACTTGATGGGATGGTTTTTACTTTACCAAAATGACTCTTTATTTCCTTTTCTGTTTAAGGACGAGCAGGATCAGATTCACATCTGAAATATCTAACCTATTTTCAATTTTTAATTTCATATGTTCTTTTATGATGGTCCAAAACTTCAGATTTCCCCAAAATATATCAAGGTGAAACAGTGAATAGCCAGGAAAATATAAACTGAAAACTGTTCAAAAGGTTCAACTGTCTACTTACTCATTTACTCCAAAGTATAAAAACTATAACAATGTTCAGCTTTTATTAACTGTATTACTGGAATTGCAGAGACAATCAGTTGCAGAGTTAGATTGTAAGAACAATGGGGGATAGGTGAGGAAAGGGCCTGTTCTGATATGTACCAAAAACAGCGTTCAGCTTTTATTGATCTGTATTACTAAAAACTAACTGTATTACTGGAATTTCGGAGACAGTCATGGTTGCAGAGTTAGGTTATAAGAACTATGGGGGATAGGTGAGGAAAGGGCCTGATCTAATCTGTACCAAAACCAAAATCGATGGCTCATTTTCCAAAATTGTATGTCTATTTTCATTTTATGTGAATTTAAAGTTTTACAATTATGGATAAATAATGAGGAATTTCGTTCATTTCTCCAGTGCTTCACAAAGCATTCCAAAACGTATCAATTTTTTTGGATCTCTGTAAGCTCAATTTTGTATTATTTCTATATTCATTAATTTAAGTTTCATTGAAGGATTCACTTCATTTTTTCCAGAAATATTAATTTTTACTTGAGTTGAAATGTAATAATAATAGCAGTGGACTTTTTTTACTGGGTAGTTGCTTGTCAAACCTGGAATTATTCTGGGATCCATACTTCTTTTTTACCTTCATCATACATATACATATAATTACCAATCACACATTTTCAATACTTGTGCATATGTTCCCGATTTAACAATTCTCCGAGCTTTGAGTAATTTCATTACTTTTTTTAAATACTAGCAAAGGGCAGAGTATATATGACTGTGGCTTGCCTTTAAGTTACTAGAATTGCAATTTGCATAGTTGATCCTGTACTAATCCAGGAAGGAATTCTTGCGAGAATTCCTATGACTCTGGCATCAAGGAATGATTTTGCAGTATTTTTTTCTCATATGATGGTAAATAGCCTTAGGCGTTTGTTTGCAGGTAACATGGCTGCTTCGACATACCCACCTCCACCTCCATTTTACAGGCTTTACAAAGATTACCTAGATAATCCAGATTCAGCACCAGCACCACCTCCACCGATTGAGGGGCCTTACATGTTGTATGGTGCTAGTTACACTGTAAGTTTAAGTTGCTAATGTTGGCAGAAATCTTTCTTCTCCTTTGGCAGTTTGATTTCTTTTGTATATTTAAATTTATCATGGAATTAGACTGTGTCAAAATCTAACTCACTTTGTTTTATTCCTTCGATTATATTTTGATAAATAGATAGTATATCTTTACTAGCTTGTTGAATGGGAAGTGAACGGAGAGGCTATTACATTAAATTAGGATTTTAGGGCACCTATTACTTTTTCTGATGAATTATAGGGCACCTGGCCGTTAGGGATGTATCTAATGACACTAAAACGCCGCCCAGCATCAGGAAGCGCGAAGAAGAGGATTAAAGAAAGCATGATCCAATCAAGGGTTCGACGACCGTGCCGAAGAACCAGATGGAAAATTATCAATGGAGAAATACAGGAATCCGCCACCGGATGTGTCACGAAGGACCCGGTAATGAACATTCGGCAAGATCGGAAGGATTAAAAGGAAACCACGAGGATTGTAAGCTGCTTCCTCGGCTGAAGAGATGAAGCTGTCTTCTGTTTTTTTTCAGAGAAGAAAAAACACACCATCATATATTATTGAAAACGGAGGATGGTTACAGAGCATGGTTCTGATTGGGGAGGCGGAACAAACCTAGTTGGTGAGCAGCAGAGCCGGTGGCGAGCAGCAGAGCGGGAGGGGCCTAGTCGAGGAGGAAGATCGCGATTGGAAATCCAGCAATGATTCGGCAATGATTCGAGCAGTAGAGCGGGTGGCCAGGGGGTGATTGAGGAAATCCCGGAGCGGAGCCAGGGGTGATTGAGTAAATCAGGGAGTGGGGGCGGAGCGGAGCGGAGGAAAGGGGGCGGAGCCAGGGGAGCGTGGCGGAGGGCGGAGGATTGCCGGCGGCCGGAGCCGGATAATTTTCCGGGCGGCGACGGAAACCGGACAATTCCTCCGCCCAGGTAGACTACTCCATACCATATATGCACTAGATATAGTAACAACTTAATATTAACTAAACAACCACACAATGTCTATTCAATATCATTATAACCCAACTACCTGATTAACATCCTTAAAATGTCCACTTACAAGTCTGAGACTTCGACTCAGGAAATAATATTTAAACAAATGTCATAAAATTAGGACATCCTTTTTAAAAGATTAACCTTAAATTCCGGAGAATAGGATTCCTGAAATCCACAGTTAATATAATTTGTAGATTACCAGTCCCAGAATATGTTGAAGAAACAAATAAGTGTAGCAGTTGACCAGTCCAACGATTTTCGTTCTTTCTTTCTCGATCAATATAATTTTAGGAGTCGGAAGTCACGGGATACGTTTGAGGAATATTTGAGTATATGCACATAAATAAGAAATATTTGCACATATGCATGAAAAATAATTATTATCGTATTGTCAGCATAAAGTGTATAGCGACGACATGGGCATAAAAACTGTATTTAAAAATAAAATAAAATAAATCTGTAATATTTTATACTAAAGCCATCTCACTCTAACTTGCCTATTCCAAAAAAAATCATTCGTTGGAAAAATTGGGTATATTTCAATCAAATATTTTTACAGGTTCAATACACTGGTCTTTAATATTTCTACAGGTTCCTTGCATACGAATATACATAAAGTCAATACACTGGTCTTTAATATTAAATTAAACCATTTCTTTTGATCCAGATAGAAGGACATAAAACTTGTGTGCAGAATTAATGGAAAAAAAAATGGATGTGAAAACGTACTTGCAAGTTGCAACCCTCAATACATCCATGTATGAACATAAATCTATGGGAAGTTCACACATCTGATCCATAAGTAAATGACTGTCCATAATATCAAACAGCAGCCCAATATTTTCGTTTAATCTCCCTAATTCCCAGTAGCAGGCTTGGACAATTTGCGTGTCGCTGGGGGATACCAATGTGCACTGCAACAAGCTTTGAAATGTTTTCTAACGTGTTGACATTGAGCCCTGGGAGCAGTGCAGTTAGTGTCACTCACGCAGGGAGTAGTGGCACAATCAAGGTATACTGCAGCCTTAACTACAGAAGGATTCGCAAGTACCAGACAAAATCAGATTCCTCAAAAGAAATTAAAAAAAAAACATTAAAAATGTATTCAACTTAACCTTACCATTTGTCGCCCATGTCAATAAAATCAGCATTGTTAACGCAGTAAACACATTGAAATTCCCATATTCCATGGTTATCTTTGCCATTCTCTCCAGCTACAGGAAAAGTAGAAATAGACCCGGTTTTTCAGTTTCGAATTTCTATCCACGAAAGGAATATGATGATATATATTATAAAGTCCCCTATCCAATATATATATAAAAGCTCTCAGAAAACGACAATCAGTTATGGTATTGACTGTGTACAACTAATATTCCCAATTATATTTCATGCAGTAAAGTCCTACAACTCAACCACAACACGTTTATCTAATTTCGTTCATACTTTTGAAAATAATATAAAAAATCGACAATTAAAAAAACTATAGTCACTCTGTCCGACATTATTTTTGTGATTTTGTGGATTTATGTTCTTGCAAGTTACTCAAATTAGGCCAGATTCTTATTTCACCTTGTCCCATTCTATTTTTCATTTTTTTTTAATGTTCTTGCTAACATCTTAACAACAAAACCATATACCAGCTTCGTTCACTTTATGGCACTGTCTTTTGGTTATTTTCTGCTCTTACTATGTTGTTTTCTGCTCTTACTATGTTATTAAAAACAGATCATATTGTTCCTACTGTTTTATTATATAAAATAGATGATATATAAGCAGGTCATATTGTACGTACTGTTTTATTTTACCCTTTCTCCTCGACATAATAAAATAGATCAAGTATACGTTTATGCTTATATTAATTTAGCATTCTTTAGGATGGAAATGGTAATATATATGAGCCAATTATTGTGTATTAATGAGGGTAGGTTTTAGATAGTGTAATTTTTGGTATCATTATTAGATTTATTTTAAAAAGTATGGTTAATTTTGA
>APFE030058645.1:0-14131 GCA_000404065.3 Pinus taeda
TTTTGTTATTTTTTTTTAACCTTTTCTTTTTTTGTTATATTTTCATTATTTTTTAAAGTTTAATGTTTTTTGGAGTGATGATAAAATATTTTACACCATTATTTCGAAATGTTAAAATTTTACTTTTGAAAAAAAAAAGTTGTTCTCCCAGCATTAACAATTTTCGTTTTGAGGATGTTTTTTGGATAATTTTTGCGCAAAAAATTGGTTTTCACCGCCCTTTTTAAAACATGTGAAAATTTACCCAAGAAAAAAAAAAAGGTGTTATTCCACCATCAACACTTTTCATTTTTAGCACTGTTTTTGGTGCTTTTTTGGGGTTTTTTGGCCAGAGTTCTCGTTTTGAGTTTATAGTTCCCGTTTCAAAGTTTACATTGATACCATCTGAATCTAAATGCCACGCAAGCTAGATGGTTGGCTACCCTTAATGATTCGACTTTGAGATCATATACATCAAAGGGAAGGAGAACCGAGTTGCAGATTCTCTTAGCAAGAAGGTACATGTAAATCATATAACAACTATGAGCTCTTACGAGACAGAGTTACATGATAGGATCTTGCACGTAGAACAATGGGATGAAAACTACATCGAGATCATGCACAGATTATAGTAGAGCATAGGTACATGTACGGGTACAGGTGCAGGTATAGGTACAGGTGATCACGATGCAGATTATCATCTCATGAGAGATGGTTTGGTTATATTTAGGGACAGGATCTATGTGTCAAATTGCAGTGAGCTTAAGACACTTATCTTGAGGTAGTTTCATGCCAAGCCATACTCAAGTCATCCAGGATATCAAAAGACATTGATGATAGTGAAGAAGTTCTATTATTAGCCAAATCTGAAGAAGGAAGTGGCAAAGTTCGTGGCTATATGCTTAGGTTTTCAGCAGGTAAGGCAGAATGTAAGCATCCAGGAGGCTTACTACAACCTATAGCGATTCTAGAATGGAAATGGGAGGTCATTTCCATGGATTTCATTATAGGTCTTTCGAGGACATCAAGATAGCATGATTCCATCATGGTTGTCATGGACAAGTTGACAAAGGTTACACACTTCATTCCGGTGAAGTCTACATTCTCAGCTAGTGACATACAATATGTATTCATTAGAGATGTGGTCATATTGCATGGTGTTCCAAAGAATATTGTGTCAGACAAGGATGCAAAGTTTACTTCCAAGTTTTGGAAGGAATTGTTCGCAGGTTTGGGCAGAAAGTTGGACTTTAATACAACTTATCATCAGCAGACAGATGGACAGATAGAGATGGTCAACAAGATCTTGGAGGATATGTTTAGGATATACGTGATGCACCAATAGAGGAAATAGGAGGAGTATCTTCCATTGGTTGAGTTCACATACAACAATGATTATCAAGAGTCATTGTGGATGAGTCCTTTCGAGACATTATATGGACAAAGGTGTAACACTCACATCAATTGAGGTGATCCAATGAGTAGGGTACTTATTGGACTGGATATGTTGGTGGACATGGAGCAAGAAATGTAGGTTATAAATAAGAATATGAAAGAAACACGAGATAAAAAAAAATATTTATGTAGATTAGCACATGGTATTGAGGGAGTTTCAGGTTGGGAAGCATGCTTATTTGTGCATCAAGCCCAAGAAAATCTCTTTGAGTATTGGATCATGTGTCAAGTTGGCACCACAGTATGCGGGCCTTTCAAGATCCTTGAGAGGATTGGACTAGTGGCATATCAACTTGCACTGCCTCCAACAGTGAAAGTCCATGATTTTTTCCATATTTCATTGCTTAATAAGTATATAAAGGATGTTGATCAAGTTATTGATTGGTCTATATTGCAAGAAGAGCAGGAAGGAGAGTTTCATCTAGATCATCAGTGCATTTCACACCGGAAACATCTCATTCTTAGGAATAGAACCATACAGAAAGTTAAGTGTAGTGGGAGCTCTTTGGGCCTGAAGAAGCTACATGGGAAATGGTGGATCATATGCAGGCCCTGTATCCTTCATTGTTTGTTGGTTGAGGCAAATAGGTTTTGGTTTGATGTTCGTTTATGTTTAGCATATGTTTTTCTGATGTTTTTGTATATGTATGGATATCTATATGGATGTAAATACCACCATGAGCTAAGTTATAAATCTCCAATAAGCGGTATGGTTATATTTTCACGTTGTCATGATGTGTTGATTTTGAGCAGGTCTTTCGTTATAAATACTGCAGCGAGCTAAGTTATAAGGATCTATGGGTAGTATGTTTGATTTTCAGTGGCTTTGTTGAGGTCATGGTGTGGTTAACACTGACGATGGTGTTCCCCAAGGAGGAGGGTTCTATAACAACCCTGGTGAAAAGTTCATGTAATAAAAGTTAATAATAGTGAAATAAGACTATGATTAAGGGACACTTATTCCAAGCTGAATGTTGGGAAAATATATCCTAGTGGGCATTGTTGGATGTGTGTTTTGGCTAAGGAAAATTGGCAAAGGTTAAAGAAAAGACATTAAAAGCAAAGAAATGAATTTTGGCACATTTATTTATCAAAAGAAAGAGAATTAGGAGAAAAGTAAGGTGAAAGATCACAAGCTGCATGTGAGGAGGAAATTGAAGGAAAATACAGAAAATGAAGAAAATAGAGGTCTCATTAATAAAAATGCTTCTAAGGATTAGTTGGTAACCTTTTGTTAGTTCAAGTTTGGATCTCCCTCATTATTCTTTCTCCCTCTCTCACTCTTGGCCACGTTGTGTTGTAGCCTGTTGTAGGAACAAAGTTGGCGAGGGTGCAAATAGAACCAATTTCATACAGAATATGGAAACGGTAATGGAGATAGAGATGTTGGAAACGAACAAGAATAGAAGACATAAATTATGGCAGATGCTAATGGAGAAATCTCTATCAACGACAAGGGGCCCACGAGTCTTGATGTTGGTGAAGTCGTTTGCCAGAGGGGTCTCTCCGGTGGCAATTCATCGCGAAACCAGAAGGGTGTTTTGTCGACTCATTAGAATACTCCCTACGATTTAAACAACAATGTGGATTTTGATTATGGTAGAAGATTTGCTCATAATAGTTACAACCTTAGCTCTCGTGAGTGTGGTTGTAATGCCTACATTTCAAACATAGGAAGCGGTGGAGGTTATGAGCACACTAGATCTGGCTATGGAGAATATTTTGGTGGATAAACTTAACATTATGACCATCGAAGCCAAGCTGTTGTAATATTGTAACTGATAATGGAGATCATTTGATTAGTCTAATTTTATTAGCTGAATGTAATGGTTTTGTACTCCTTGTTGCATAAAATAATTGCAACGAACTTGTGGTAAGTAATGTTTAGAGATCATAACATTGACTATTTATGTGTATTAAAATTTCCAAATGGTTTGTCCATTCCATGGGTTGTGTTGATCTCTTCATCAATGCTATGATCTTTGGAGAGATACAGTCTGTCTCTCTTTTGATGAGTTATAGAAAATTTTGGATCTTATAAAGGCATTACAAAAATGTGGAAGAGCTCATACTCAAAATCATAGGATTAATGACTCTCTAGCCACATAATGGCGTTGAGTAACTGAACAATATATTATTCCAAATCTACATTATAAATTGAGACGAGTTTACAGTTAATCACTTTAGAGATGATTCATAATCTAAACTCCAATTTGATTTGCATCCACTATTTTGGATGGGAACATCATGTCTATTGAGAGCATTAGTCTCACTTTCTGTTAGGTGTCATAGTCATTTTGAATTCAATCCAGTAAGTTGAGTTTAGTTGAGTTTTAGTTGGGACTTTCTCCAATTATTTATTATTGTTATTTCCTTGTCTCTTTTGTAATATATTTAGTTGCTACTCAATGATGAGAATAGTTATTCGCTCCATTTCTTTTCTTGAGTTCATTCTCTATGTATTTTCGCCTCTGCAATCTTTGTCAATGTCAATTTTATACCCACTAGCTACAAGAAGCCGAAATGACCAAGTTTGAAATTCAGGAGTGTGTCAATGTAGAGGCCATAATAGGTTTCAGCTAACATGGCATATTAAGTGAAGGCATAGTCTACATGCACACCAAAACACAAAATGCCTTGAATTTGTAAACAACATGCTCACCGAGTTTGGCAGTTGGAGTATCTTGAATTCTTGAACAACATGCTCACCAAGTTTGGCAGTTGGAGTATCTTGAATTCTTGAACAATATGCCCACCAAGTTTGGCAGTTGGAGTACGTATTGGATTGTATCTTTATTTGGATCCTGGCCCCTCCACTTTGTATTTTTCTTTCACATTTTAAAATATTGATTTATTACTCTGCACTCTATAGTCCCATTCCTGTATCCCGTGGATCTTGCTGGAATACTTGTTGATTATGGATAATGTTGAACGCCTTGGAATTGATAGACACTTTGAAAAGGAAATCAAGGAAGCTCTAGATTATGTTTATAGGTATCAATATTATGTTTATAGGTATCAATAGAAATTTAAATTTTACTAGGCTTCGAATCCATTATTTCCTCTTAAAAATCCTTGAGAATTGAAGAAATCAGTGGCAGACACGAATTGAAATGATCAAGTAATTGAGTGGGGAATCCTGAGTCCCATAGAAAATCTTTAGACCACTACTTTGGGTTTTCGGCTGCATCGATATAATGTATCTCCTGTTGGTTATCAATTTTACTTCATTTTCTATCTAAAGAGATGCTTCAGGATGATAGCCAAAAGTACGCCATGGATTGTGAGACAATCATTGACTATTCTATCCTCTAACATTCAGATATCGTTTTATTAATGGTCATTTTCGACCAATTCAGAGATGTTGATGGGAAGTTATTTTGCATACGGGTCAATTCAAAAAAGATGTAGCAATCATGTTGAGCCTTTATAGAGCTTCTCGGCTAGTATTTCCAGGAGAAAATAATTTGGATGAAGCTAAAAGCTTCACTACTCAATATTTGACAGAAGGTCTTGAGAAAAGTGAGACTTTCAACACATGGAACCACAGGAAAAGCTTAAACGAAGAGGTAACTACATACAACATACATATACTTTGTCGCTTGTTAAATATTAGGCAAAATGTTGGTGGAGAAACCTTGCTTTTTGTTAAAGAGTAGTTTTAGTTTGTATTGCAAGAAGAACAAAGAAGAAAGAGTCATCCACTAGTATGTAGTCATTAATGGCGTAGATTCAAATTTCGTCCTTGTGAGATTCTTCTTCCCTTATTTTATTTATCCCCTTCTCCATTGGAATATAAATTTAGAGTTAGGATTTAACAATTTCAAATCACCGCAAGTCAATGGTGGTGTGTTTATCTCTACGCATCTTACTTCTAAGAAATAGCGTACCTGTCCGATAAGGTGGCGAAAATTTTGGTTTTTTCTGGTTTTTACAAATACTCTGAACATGAATATTCAAAGTAATCTACATGTCAGTGCACACGAAATAAACAACAAAACGCAGTACATGGTTCGTATCCATCAAATCCTACGACTGCAACGTTCATTCATAGAGTACGGCCACATTTCACAACAGTAGCGAGCTCTTCCATCATCAGCAGTCATATATTTATTTAAAAATGAAATAATGAAATTACCTTGAGAAGGTGGCAATGACATTTATGCCATATTTAAAAAGTTTAAAAGAAACAATCTTCATTTCCCTTACCTTAACAACATTACGGATTCATTTTACTTACTGCCTTGGTGAACTCACCACGTAAGAAATCATAATAAAAAATTCTTACTTTTTAAAATAATCTTAAAGGTCGAGATTCGAACTCCTTAATGGCCAACTATGTACTCACATAAATCATAATTAAAAAAGCTTAATTCTTAAAACAATGTTAAAGGTGGAGATTCAAACTTTTTCATGCAAAACTATGAGATTTGTGAGATTGCCTTTGAAGGAGGAATCTCAAGAATCATATTATAAAGTCGCACGATTTATTTAGGGAATGAAAGTGAAGTATGAGTATATATTTATTCATTACAATGTAGTGTATGATTTGTATTATAATGTTTTCCAGTTGTATCACTATAATTGGAAGGGGAGTTTTAGGACAATATTTGAGACAATTTTTGGATAAATTGTCTCAACTTAAGACAAAAAAAACTTGTTTATTGTCTTAAACATTATAAGAAAGTGTATCAAATTATTGTCTTAAAAAATGTTTCTATAAAGACAATACATAACAAAAGTATTATTGTCTCTTAAAAGACAATTTCATTCATCTCTCGAGAGACAATAAATGGGATTAAAGACATATTGTCTTTATAGGGATAATATGTCTTTAATCCTAGCTATTGTCTCTCTAGAGACAAAAAGGGTTTTTGAAAGCAATACAATAATATCTCTTTTATCTCTTTAGAGACAATATAAAACAATGAACCCAAAAAAATATCCCATCATTGAAATAAATCAATATAAAAAATATTTAATTAAAACTAAACTACTATATCATTGATAAATTCATGTTACGGTGTAGTGGAATTCAACCACCAACCTCCTACTTAGAAGGCAGGTGCTCTTCCGCAGAGTTAGCACCCTTTAAACAATTATGTGAGGAGTTATGGCGGTCCTTGAAACTTCATATATAGGCATTGATTTAACAAAAAAATCCTCAACGGGGAACAATTTACCATTATAATTAGTAAATTAATTAAAAAACACATTCATTTACATGATAAGATACTTCAAGAAGCAGAAAAAGGATCATTCCATTCACCTCAAATTTAAAATATCTTAGTTTCCATCACGAGAGTAGAATCAACCCTTAGCTTCACAAAAATTGATTTCATCTATTTGCAAAATTAGAACATCACACTCACAATAATTTAGGATTTCAGAAGCATCTTTGAAGAACTAGTTAGCAAATATTTTTCTTGGAGAACATTTTCTATATTCACACCAATTTGGCTAAAAGGTGTTCATACATCCCCAAAACCATCAAGGAACATCTCCATGACCTCTACCTTTTTGGCAGGAAACATCCACGGAACTAGGCGTATGTACTACATTTTCCACATTCTTGGGGACATCCATTGTAGAAAAATGGTGGAGAAACGTAGAGGCACATCCCTTGGGAGTAGGTATTTGTTCCCAAACAACATTGAGAAAAACAAAATAAAAATGAGACCGACCTGCTTGTTTGTATATGGTTTCCCAATCTCTTATGTTGAGCATACTAATGCTGCAATTAGGGACTTGTTCTAATTTTCGCGCTTCAGATAGTTTTTGGTTGAAAGGCTACATATTCCTTGCCCAACTGCAAGAGAATATCGATGTCACCAAATAAGACATAAGCATAAAACCTGCATTTTTAAGGGAGTAAAGTAGGTAATGATTTTTTCATCATTTTATGTGGCATAACCTAAACAGAATCTTGAAGTTGCCACCTTTATAGAAATCTATTATGGACACAACATTGTTATGAATCTTCCATCCATATAAATTAATTGAGAAGTGAATGACGCTAACAATATTACAAAATACTTTTACATTTCCACGATGGGTGGGTTAATACCAAAATTTCCTTATTTGTTAAACTTTGGTTGGCTCAAAATTTAATGTAACATGTTGTAAATAGATACAAATATAGACATTGTAGGTAGCCTTTGGCATGTAATGGAATATATACAACCCTAGACACTATAGGTAGCCTTCGGCATGTAATGGAACATTTCAGTTGTTGGTGAAGACATTATAGGTATCCTTTGGCATGTAGTGGAACATTTCAGTTACTTGTGAATGGTAGAATATGGGAGTTTCCATGTTCTTCAAGATATCATGTTAGCTTCACCAAGTGGATTCTTGCATAAATCAATATTCTTAACTACCGAAGGCCTAAATATTGGTTATTGGTGGATGTCACTGTGACAGAGACTGTACAAGTACAAGAGGAATAATTTATTGTCATTGCTTCAAAGAACCAAGCACATGATTTGCTTAATGAACTACTTACATGAGGATTTTGATTACGCGCGAGATCAGCTACAACCATAGTAATGTTGAATTCCATGAGATATAAGAAAGAAAATTTAGGTTTGGTTGATAAACGAAGGGTTTCTACTACATAACTTATCAACATTACCACCATCTTAAACATTCTTGAAGGCCGCAATGTTGCAGCTACTTGCATACACACAAAAAAAAATAAAAAATTAATAACTCTAATCCCTTCCTTGCATGGATAAGTCCTCTTCTATAATATTGAATCCATATCTTCTATAACTATGTCTACTTCATACAATTTCCTTGTGTATGTGAGAAACATCAACAAGAAACTATATATTAGTAAGGGAACCTACATAATATATGGGAATTTTGGGAGAGAGAAGGGTGAGATGCAAATGTTGTTGATTCTTTAATGTTGATAATTTGTTAAATCAAAACATAATTTAACAAATAATATCGTACCAATGGGACTAAATGCATGAAATTATCACTCACATTAAGAAGTCATTTTGATTTAACAAATAATGTCATACCTTTGAGATTAAATGCATAAGATTATAGCTCATGTTAAGAAGTTTTCATTTTAGAAGTTTTGAATTGATACGTTGGTCCTAAAATTCCTACAACATCTCCAAACCATTAATAAAATGTGAATCATTCTATAGATTTCTCACTATGGAAGACAATTATTTGCTACTCACATTTGTTCTAGGTACAAACTTAAACCTGAGTTCAAATTTTGATCAAAATATATACAGGATTGCACATAAGATAGATGGAAACTTTCACTTGCATTATAGTATTAGATTGGACAATTAAAGGAATTAAAGCTATGTTAAATTGATTTATCTTGGAAACTACAATAACCATGCAACAATACCTAATGGAAATTATTTCCAACCTATGATATTGAACCATGTATGGTATTTTGAGAGGTAGATATCATACATATATCTATATCTTTGCCCATTATGTAAAGTTTCTTTGTGCCTTTCTTGATACTTTGAGGGTGATCATGATATTTTCCTTTGCATATCATGAAAAGATGATTTATGCATTCTACAATATGTAGAAATTCGAGCATACCTCTTTGCTAGTTGTTTTTTACTGTATTTTAAGTGCTCTCTTAGGAATATTTTCAAAGTTATTGTTATTTGACTTTCTTTGTTTCTTTTTCCTTTGTGATTCTTCTTTTATCCTTTTTTATTAGTGTTAATATCAAAGTTTGAATCACTACTAGCTTGTTCTTTCTTCCACTTCTCATTATTGTGTTTATTTTTCTCTTCTTTCCCCTTTTTCTTTTCCTCTTTACTAACTTCCTATCGCCCCAACTATTTCAATCCAATCATGCCATAATATACTAATACAACCTAAAGTATTATGAATCATGTAGATGTTGTATAGGTGATATGTAGTATAAAATGTAATGGTATGCACTCTAATATATGTCCATGGAAAATACTTGCAATAATATAGTCCTTTGCATGAATACATATGAAACTATATTCATAATGGTTATTACGGATGCATTATATAAAACGAGGGAAAATTTTAAGAACCCTCCCTAAATTTATATGTATAATAAATGGGCGAATCTCCATGGTATATAGGAAAAATGGAAGGTGATTTTTATCAATAATATAATATGTATATATAATTTTTTGGTGAATCTCTCACCAGACATGGTGAATATTTTACTCATTATAAAATCTTGTATTATCTTGGCGAGTCTTTCACTAAATAATAAAACTTTGTAAAGTCCTAGTGAATCTTAGCACTGTGAACTCTTAGAGAATTTTTTGAAAAAGTATAAAACCATATATGACAAGAGCCACATGGTGGCCATATCATTGTTTTTTTTCACATTTCCATGACATGGAACTTGTTTATAAAATTATAAAAAAGCCAACCAAGTCCCTTATAATATGCAGGTAAGCTTATAACAGAGTCTGAGACCTCTACTATGCTTGTCTTCATTCAAGTGTCATAGCTGCTATACTTAACACTGTGAATCACAATTCTCTCAGAAGTCAACTCTATAATGTAATTAAAACCATTGGAAATTGAATCTGACAACTCTATAAAAAGGATTAGTGAAATAGAATATTTTGTGAATGAGCCCACTAACTATCACTGCTAAACAATACATATAGACTATGAAGTCTTCCATCTTGATCACAATCGTGCTCACGATCAAGGGAGTGCAACCACCTGGCCTGACATAATGACCATCATAGCTTCCAATAATGAACAACCACCTTGCAACGACATCCTAGCTCATGTCACATGAATTTTATTCATCAATCTTAACTGTTATAAATCCTATAAAGATAATATTAGAATCCTCTCTAGATTCATTGTTAATACAAGGGTAAAGGAAATTTTTTAGCTCAAGGCACTAGCCAATACCAACTATAGTATTTATGACCCCTTTGTGTGGATGCACCTACCCTGCCTCATTGGGTTTCTGCCTTGTAACATAGTTCAAGGATCACAAGAATTTCCAATCTTCCAACTCCATTAGACACACTTTATATTCTATACATAGTGAATGGAAAAGAAGCATTATAGAACATACAATTTCACAGAAGGAAGAAAAATCTTAGGCAGTTCAATATCAAAATCTTAACCACTGATTAATAAAGAATAACAAGTAGTGTAATGAGTTGTTTCGAGTTATTTGTTTACAAGCTGTAAAGAATGTAGTGGAATGGAAAATATTACTTAGGCAACCCTTCAATATTTTCTACTAATATGTCTATGCATGTACACATGAAATTAAGAGCATTGTTGAATACAAAGTTTCATTTTCTCTTGCCTCCATTTTGACAAATCAGTGTGAAATCAGTGTCACTTTGAATTTCCTTTCCTGTGTGGATGTTTTGACAAATCAATGTGAAATCAAAGTCACTTTGAATTTCCTTTACTGCGAGGGATCACATCCACAGTTGATTAGTAAATGATAATCTACTATATATTATGTTCAAGAAACTGACTACAATCTACAATGGAAACGAGACCTCAATTCTTATTCTGAATTTGAATATCTTAGGACAACATAAGAGATAAAAATGCATATGGCCTTAGTATCTAGAAAACAATCACTCCATCATTACAAGACCACCTATATTTTGGCACTTAATATAAATAATGGTACTAGTTGCAGTGCTTATTTGCATTAACACCGTGGAAAAGCAACAACAATGTTTCAAAGCACACCTACTGGAAAAGTTGTAACGTTCTGAGAATATTTAATGATAGCATCTAAGCCTTGTAGCTATGGTGGGGAAACTAGGGAACCCAAATCTTGGTAGATATCTCATACCAAATCTGAGAAAAAAATAAAAAAGGGAAAAAATCAAAATCTATAAATCAAGCAATGAATTGTTTAAAAATAAAATACAATTCCTTTAACTAACAGTTAAATTGTAGTGATATATTTAAATATTTAGTAAGAGGGGAACCAAAACATGGAATATTACCTTTGTCATTATTGTCATCCCTTAGTGACTGAGATTACAAATCAATACTTATGGAAATATTGTAAGAAATTCTGTGAAATAGTAAGGCATAACCTCTATTTTCAAGCAACAAATCAAGACATTGTTACATCAAGAGCCATAATTGATACATAATCAATGAATCAAGTCCTTGTATGGCACAGGCTTGTTTCACAACCTCTATTTTCTCAATAACAAAATCAAGACATTGTATGTGGTTATTTCCAAAAGGAAACTGCATTCTAATTTGGAAGAGGATATTATCAAAAGACATGGATTTATTCAAAGCTACAAAGCCTAATGGGTTACTGAAAAATAAGTTGGAATATGGGATCATGATACTTAAAGAAAAAATATGCTTTCCTTTTAGAAACATTACAGTTATACAATGTTTTCTGAAAGCATTAGAATTTGAAATTAGGCCTTTCTATCAAGACAAACTTTCATTAATAGAATGTACTTTCCTACCCGAAACGTTGTAGATATCCAAGAAAAACTTGAAAAGCATAAGAGAACTTAGCATAATTTACTTTCTTTCCTTCCTTAACATTATTAAAGAGTTGAGGTTCCCCAAGTCATCATGTAACTTTCAAAGGAAATGACAGTTAGTAATAGTCCAATTCACAACTGAAGATGTGTCACAAATACGAGGGGGCATCTCCTCCAAATCACAAAAGTGCTCCAGGTTAAAATCTAGCATTATTGGAAGCTTAATGCTCGAGTGGGTGTTCTTGAACCTAGACATTTTTCCAATCAACACTAAAAGCTTAAAGATAGCTTCTCTAAGTCCTACATGACTTTACTATGCTCTTGAAGTGGGGGCACATGCAGGCTCTCCAAGTGAATATTCTTAAACTAAGTGAAGATAAGGTCGATAGATCATTCAGTGTGGATCTTTTTAACCCATAATTGAATACTATGTCCCTCTTGAACCCATAATTGAATACTATTAGGACTTTCAAATTTTTCATGGAACTCAAAAATGTTGGAAGAAAGTATTTGCTTCCAGAAAAGAGTAAAACTAAAGCCTCTGCTTTAGGACAATTGATGTCACACCACTAACACTTCTCCATGGAATCTGTATAGGTTAACCACAAATGTAGAATTCCATTAGAATATTGTGTTTATTGAATACACAAATAAAATCATTGCATTTCTTTAAAATATTTTTTGAAATCAAAACTACCAAAATTACATATTGATAACCTAGTGGGTGTAGGATAAAATTCACCCGTGTCATTCACAGAAAGCATGAGAAAAAACCTAATACTATATATAAAACCAAGAAAAGAAACAAATCCATCACTTCTAGGGACCTCTTAACCACCCTGCCAATACATAAGTATGCTACTGTTTGCAGTTAGAAAAATTACCCAAATTACAATCTGTTTATTCCAGCATATGTTGGAATGCCAATACATAAGTATGTTCCTGTTTGCAATTAGAAAAATTACCCAAATTACAATTTGTTTACTCCAGCATATGTTGGAAAGTTATAGAAGGATGACTAGTGGAATCAATCCATTCCTTTTAGCCCTGGATTTGTTTCAGTTTAAAACAGAAGTATACAAATATACTTGTCCAATTTCTATTCTTTAACCATTCACCTTAAGATGTTTTTACAATATAATTTCCAAAGCCTATTTAATATCTTCATTATCATAAAAACCAACCTAGATATCCCTCTAAGCACTTGTAGACCTAGAATTAAGATGGATCTAAGATGATAGAATTTCCCCTTT
Source organism: Pinus taeda (assembly GCA_000404065.3). Classification (NCBI taxonomy): domain Eukaryota; kingdom Viridiplantae; phylum Streptophyta; class Pinopsida; order Pinales; family Pinaceae; genus Pinus; species Pinus taeda. The sequence goes on from APFE030058645.1 coordinate 13,175, forward strand.
AAATAGTCTATGCTCACATGAATACCATGGTATTACCATGGGTCAATACGTTTATGCTCACATGAATACCATGGTATTACCATGGGTCAATACCATGGGTTATCATAAACCTTGAGCTTAAAAATTACTATTAGTAATTTATAAAATTAATAAAATTAATAGTTGATTTTTATTTTATTTTTATTTTAACCAAGATAAAATGTTTAACATACATTAAATTACAACATCCATTTTTACATCCACCAAGCCCCAAGAGGATCAAATATTTTTTCATTCTATGCTAGTTTGCATATCACGATATTTGATACCTCTCGGGGTTAGTAGATCTAGAGTAAAGATGGATCTATGCTAGTTTAATTCCCCCATTTAAATAGGCTACGTTCCAGGTGAATACCATGGGTCAATACCATGTGCCATTTGGTGAATACCATGAGTCAATACCATGTGCCATTTTTATTTTTATTAATTCTAATATTAGTGTTAATAATGATTTTTTGCATGGTATTAATAACAATCTAGTCCATGGTATTTGTCCCATAGTATTTTGCCCATAGGTTTCACCTAAATATCACCCATTTTTTTAGTGTTCGTAAATATAAGGTGACTTATGTAGTAAATATAAAAAAATGTTTTATTTGTTTACCATACCTCTCGCTTATTTATATTTTTATTAATTTACCATACTTCCTTTACAAATATGGTATTTGGCCCACAGGATTCACTTAAATAAAACCTCTTTCTTGAGCCTTCATAAATAGAATGAGGGTTATGGACTAAATATAAAAAGAGGTTTTATTTATTTACCATGCATTTAGTTTTTTTATATTTTTTATTTATTTACCATACCTTTTGAGTAAGTATAAAAATACGTTTTATTTCTTTACCAAACCTCCACTTTACTTATATTTTTATTTGTTTACACCCTTGCATGTATATAAGGTGACTTATGGAGTAAAT
>APFE030058669.1:697-14729 GCA_000404065.3 Pinus taeda
TTGCTAGAGTGTCGCAATTCCATCACCAGAAATTTGGGGAAGCCCTTGAAATTGAAAAAAGGCCGAACAATCTCAATAGAGAGGATGGCTGGAAGATCAGTAGTTGCTGGTCCCAGGCCTCTCCTCCTAGTTGTTTTCTTCCTTTCTTCTCCTCCCTTATATAACCTATTAATTTTTTATTTTATTTTTTAATACTTGAATTCTCTAGTATTTATATATTGAAACTCTTTGACTATTAAATAGATGATTATTTTTATTTATTTTATAATTAAATTAATTTAAAACAAGATATAACTACTGTCCATCCCTTGCTTGAGTAAACTGTTGTAACTATTTCTAGACATTGAATTCTGACAAATTATTGTAGTATAATCGCATGAACTCTCTGATGATCTTTTATAAATATGAAACTCACTTTATTAAATTAAAATAAAATATACCTTTAACATATATAAATTTAATAATTAGTCTAACTATTTGAGATTACTCGATTTCTTTTATGTATAACTACTTATATTTACATATTATCTTAGATATTAACATTTTAAATAATTTCATTAATTAATACCTAATATTAAATTATATTATAGTATATGTCCCTTTAACTATAATTTTATTTTTAAATATAATATACTATTTATAGAACACTCATTTTTAATATTATATATAATAACTTGATATTAACCAATTATAAAATATTTTATTTTAGGAATTTAGATTATTAAATATTTATTTATAATTATAAAATAGTCCATTTATTTTAATAAGAAAAATTGAGAACCGAAATAACTGATTTAAATAAATAAAGTTTATACCCTTCATCATAGTCAAACCAGCCGTTTCTCGGTCAAATCTAGCTGTTGTCTTTTTAACTGTTACTTGGTCTAGAAGTTTGCTCATTGGATATTCTGTCCTATCTATTTAATATGCATAGCAATATCTACTCATTTAACTTGTCCTGACGATAAACCACACTGGTTGGTTCAAAACGCGTCGACAAAAATATCTCTATGTGATTTTCGCCGAAGAATCTTCTCAAAATTGATATGGATCACAGAAGACTAAATTAAATAAAATATTTTCTTTTATGGATGGATTTTCCAGTTACAATCAAATCAATATACGCCCACAGGACCAATCGAAAACAACTTTTATTTTTCCATGGGGCACATTCGCCTATAGGAAACTCCCATTCAGTTTGAAGAATGTCGGGGCCACATTTTAGAGGGAAATGAATTATGCTTTCCATGACATCAAGCACATTGTTCAGCCTAACCTTGACGATTTACCTCCTCATTCACGAAAGCAAGCTGATCACCCGCAACATTTGAGAGAAATATTTTTACAGTGCTGACACTACAAGATACGACTCAATCCACACAAATGTGTGTTTTGCATTGGTTCTAGTCACTTGCTTGGATTTGTAGTGTCTCGAGAAGGGATTTGACTGGATCCATTAAAGATTCAGGCAATTTTGGATTTGCCTCCACCTTCAAATCTCTTACAGTTATAGAGTCTCCAAGGGAAAGCCAACTTTTTTAGGAGGTTCATTCCTAATTACACTAAAAAGGCTAAAAGATTTACACATCTTTTGAAAAAGGAGATACCCTTTCATTGGGATTATGTCGTGCAAGCTTCCTTTGATGCTCTTAAAGGTACCCTAGTTCGAGCTTCATTAATGTATTCTCCAAATTACCAAATTGACTATTACTTGTATCTCTCCACAGCAGATACAACCATTGGCATGGTTTTAGTCCAGGAAGAAAACAAGATTGAACATCCTATTTATTACTTGAGTTGTAATCTCAACAATACAAAACGTAAGTACTCTTATGTTGAAAAACTAGCTTTGGCAGCTGTGCAAGCTGTTCAAATATTTTGCCATTATATACTATTAAGGAAAAAATTTGTCATTTCAGATTGCAACCCTATGACATAAATTTTTTCACATCAATTGCTGGGGGGAAAATATTCAAAATGGATAGTTATTTTACAGGAATTTGATTTAGAATTCATCAAGTCTAAATCAAAGAAATCTCTAGTTTTCACTGAGTTATTATTTGCCCTTCCCTCAACTTCCATCGATTCAACATCCGAACCATCAATGTTGGATGAGTCTCTATTTCTAATTTCGTCATCTGATGCTTGGTATGGAGATATACTAATTTATCTCCAAACCCAAAATTTCCGGCAAGATACCTCATGCTCGCAACAACGACGTATTCATTACCAAGCCAATGATTATCGAATCATTGGCGACACACTTTACTGTCGTGGTATCGATATGATTTTACAGAGGTGCCTCACACATGAGGAGGCCAAGAAAGCATTGAATGTTTTCCATTCATGTGCCTGTGGTGGACACTTATCTAGATATTCAATTGTATAAAGGATTCTTCGTGTTGGTTACTTCTGGCCAACTATATTTAAAGATTGTATTATTGTTGTCAAAAGTTGTTATGCATGCCAAACATATAACTGAAAAACCAGATTACCACATGAACCATTGCATCCGGTCATTTCTATTGGTCCATTCGCCAAATGGGGAATTCACTTTATGACATGTAACCCCACCTCGGTTGGGGGGAATGGGTATATTATAGTCATCATTAAATATTTTACAAAATGGGCCGAGGTGATGCCAACATTAAACAACAGTGGCAAAATGAATGCTCTTTTCTTTTTTAACCATGTGATTGCCCAGTTTGGTGTACCACAAGCCATCGTTACAAATCATGGGTCGCATTTTCGCAATCACATGATGGCTGAGTTGAATGCTAAGTTAGGACTGTCACATGATAGTTTTACCCTGTATTACCCACAAGCGGATGGACAAGTTGAGACCATCAACAAGGTCTTGAAGCAGATGTTGCAAAGAATGATAGGGGTTCATAAAAGAAACTAGCACTTAATCCTATACTCTGCCTTGTGGGCATATCAAACCTCAGTGAGAAATGAAACTAGATTTACACCCTTTCAATTGGTGTATGGTTTGGAAGGAATCTTAATGATATAATGCAAAATTTCATTGCTCAAACTCGCAATTGACCTATCACCTGACACTTCTGAAGAAGAAGTGCATTTATTCGAATTAATCCATCTAGATGAAACCTTTCATGATACCACATTGGCTAATGAAGTGCGTAAGAAACATATTAAGGTGCAATATGACAGGAATGCCAAGCCTCATCTCTTCTCAGAAGGAGATATGGCCTTGCTTTACGATCAGGAACCTGATAAACTTGAAGCAGGGAAATTTGAACCAATGTGGATGGGTCCTTATGTTGTCAAGCATGTTTTGGCAAAAGGAGCCTATGAGTTAGTAGATTATGATGGGATTCCATTGTCACAACCCCAAAACGGGTTGTACCTTAAACATCACTATGCTTGATTAAGTGTAGTAAAACACATTGGATATATGCTTTCATTGCATGTGTGTGTGTGTGTGTCTTTTAGGGATTTTTATTTGGTTAGTAATCTACTTTGAAATTTTTATATATGTTAGAGTCTTCGAAACCTTTTATTGGTTATGTCAATGGTGCTAGTTATAGTACGCAGAATTTATCTTCTGCAACATGGTTCATTTTCACTCCAAGTGGAAAGTTAGTGAGTTTTCAAGGGATTTGTATCAGTCGATTGACGAACAATATCATTGAGTATAGCACGTTGATTGAACTAATCTCTAATTCTATTTCACTTGGCATTCACCGAATCATCATTAAGCTTGACTTGCAACTTGTCGCACTACAACTAACAAACATTTATACTATCCGAAATCCAACAAATTTTCATATGTTCCTTAGAGTTAGTATTTTGGAAAGACGTTTTGAACACATTCAATATCAACATATTTCTAGAAATCTTAACACATCAACTAATTATCTAGTGAATTATGTGTTAAATAGACATTTGCGACATATGTAAAAGTAATATTTTCAATTCACATCATCAGTTGAATAGGATTGCATATAACCATAAAAAAATCTGAAAGTAAAATAGATAGGTGTTTTGAAAGTTTTTACAAAATTTGTGCCCAAGACACATTTGGTCATCTGACCCAAAAACTCAAAAATGCATACAAAATATCCTAAGTAGATCTAGTGGTGCTCATGGTAACAGGTCACAACCTGTGCTATCATGTGCAAAAGACTAGCGCAATGGTTAGGAAAACCAATAGTGTGGCATTGCAGCCTTATAGGTAACTCCTCGATCCAGATATCCATAATGCCAAGGGTTAAGTCCTCTATATGATCCTAAAACTCTGCTAAGGTCTTGGCCAAATCTAAGTCTTGGAGAACTGCTCTCCTCATGTTTCTCTGCGTTGGCCCACCTGCAACCTGTAGGCGTACGTCAGGTCAAACAGTACCCATATCTGTATGCATAAGAGTAATTTTAGTTTAGTCTTGGAAACATTAAAAAACATAGAAAACATGTAGAAACTTGAAAAATAAAAAAATAGTTTGGTCAAAAAACTTACCCATAGCACCCCATTATGCTCCAAGTAGTAGAATCGCATCTGGATCTCCACGATAATCCATCCTTGAGTATGGATGCTTCTCAATAACGACATGTCGTCACTCAAGTCAGCTGAAAAATGCAAGGGAAAAAATGATTGTTGACTGACCAGCATTTCGAGCCATTAATTCAACCCACCTTTGCATACATGGATCTCTAGGACTAGCCACACCCAGTGATACATGTTGTGATTGCATCAATTGGATTTTCTCTAAGGCAAAAGAAATTAAGATCGAACCATAGCAGAAATGCTTCATCGTATCACTTTTTACCTTATTCAGTTGTTCTTTCAGCAGTGAAAGTATAGCCTCGCACCAATTGAAATTTTTTGGCTCTAGACACTCCAGTGCATACTACATATAAGATTTGTTCGCCAGATGTACTATCACATTGCCAACTAATTTTGTGATCATCAAGAGGATTGTTCTTAAAGGAAAATAACTTACATCCCTGATATTTATTTTTCCATCCCTGCTAGGCTATGTTCTTGGCCCACAAAACTTTTTGATGTAATCCCTCACCAATTCACCTCCATGGGAAAATCCAAAAAGTGAGATGGGGCACCTCGCCTTGACAATCTAGTAAGAAAGTAAATATCCTCAATAGTAATAGGGACCATCTTGTCCCTAATATGAAATTTCTGATTTGTCGGATCCCATGCACGAACAAGGAACTGCAATAGTTCTATTTGTTGCCTCATTCTGAACAAATTAAAGTATTTGAGTAACCCACAATTCCTAACGGCCTCAACTATACTCGAGTTATTTGGGGAAACCATGTATTGTTCTTCATGCTCTCTTTCTTGCATGTAATTGACATTCTGATCCAATTAAATCTTGAAACACAATCATAAGCTAAATTAGGATCCTTTGCGTGCAAAAAACAGGGCAAATTTTGGAGCAAACAGCTAAAACAAACTTGGGAAATGCACTCAGTGCAGCCCAAACACAAAGACAGTGCAATATAGAGCATCTAGCCTTCTATATGTGTGCTCTTTAGCATAGTTTTCGATGTGAAAGCCTGAGCTGATCCCAGGGAAAAAAATGAAACCCAAGGGGCCCAAAAAAACCCTAAAACTTGCATGAAATGACAAAATAATGAAATGAAAAGAAGGTAGAGAGGTTTAGTTCCAACCTGGTCTGGATGGCTTGAGAAATGGTCCACAGAATCTTTCGCAATCAACTAGTGAAGTTTGAGGTAAAAACTGAGCTCAGAGCACAAAGCTAGATGGTAAGTTCCAAATGGTAAAATTGATATGGTAAAAACTTGTTTTATGCTTATTTCATGTTAATTAATCGACTAAACATTAGTATTTGCTTATTTTTTCCTATAAAATAGATATTTTTAATCCATTTGGTGATGTTTTGAGCAGGTTTACAATTGATTTGCAGAATTCAACGTGCTCGATTATAAGTTGTACTTTTGACCACAAAGCATACTTTTAACTCTTTTTCCAGCTTTGTTAAAAATGAAAAAGGAACCCCCTTGGAGTCCTCTTTAAACTCTTTTAAGACTATCTAAACATGAAAAGATTGTCGAGCGCTTGTCCTTTCCAACTCATTAAGATATTGGAAATGATATCTCTCTTTTATTATTTTACGCTTTTTTTCGGCTTGAGAGGTTAACTTATGAAAAATAACTTGTGGAGTTTTCTTTTTGTACCTTTTCAAACTATCTAAACATGAAAAGGACCAAGTTATCTTTGTCGTTAAACTTATTAAAACATCAAATAGCGACAAACTTATCAATCTAGACAAGACCAAGTTTCACCTTCGTTAGACTCGTTAAAACATGAAATAGCAATGGGTTCACCCGAAGGGTGAATTTATACAACAAGCATATGTTATCCTCCTCAAGCTTGATAAAAATAAAGAGGTACTGGTCAGCAATGACTAGGGAAAATGGAAAAATATGAAAACCACTTTATGGTAGCAGGTTGCTCTTGAACATGACACTTTCACTCCATCACCATGACTATCTAGGTTGGGTTATTAGTTTGATGGTTATCACACCACTGGTCTATCATACCATCCATTTCTTTGTTTTGGGTAAATGCTACCAATTCACTTTAGCATTACCGACATGTTCAAGAGAAGTCATCCAGTAAAAATCCATATTTTTCAATACCATAAACCTTCATTTTCATGACCGCCATTCCTGAAACTTGTGTCGTCAGTCAAATTCCATCTCTAAAATCACTACACTAATTTCATGTTGTTGATGTGGGATACATCAAGGCCCTCCTGCGCCAAGTCGCTTCTTGTCGACATCAATTCATTATCCAAGAAGTTGACTTAGAAACACCCATTCAGTACCTTGAGGATTGCATGCATCAATGGTAGGTTTCTCGCTTTCAGTGATAGGCATACATCAATGGCCTTCGACCAAAATATTTTGTATGGTGTTTGACATCAAATCACCATTAACACCATGCAGAATGTACTACAGTACCTTATGGATAATTATCATTATCGGTGACTTCTCTTGCATCTATTAATAGCCTACATCATTCGTTGGTAATCAGATGGTGTCTTCCCATGTTCAACTTCAGATCACATATTCACATGGTTAGACTCATACTTTAGTGAGTATTTGAATGAGATTGAAGACCCTGGATCTAGTTTCATCCATCTGGGTTGCGATATCAGGTTACTAAATCATATATATAATGGCTTTACATTGATAGTCATTCCGATCATGGGTCTATATCTGTAGATGACTATTTATGTACATGTAATGAATTTTTATAAGCTGAGAATGGGTATACCTTCCCTTAGCAATTCATGTAAAATCAAATATCATGATATATGTATTGTAATTGATGCAGGTCACCTTCCACTTCGATACCTCCTCATCACATCGTAAAGCATTTCATTTAACATTGACATTTTTCTAACTTCATGCTTCAGGGGGAAATTGTTACAGATCCATTTGGTTACATCAAATCCCAACATTTAGATCAATGTATTAGGGCTCATCAAAACCTAATTTTAGTTGTTTCATGCCCTAAACAAGTCAACCCTTTGAATGCCTCCTTCCCAGATAGTTTCATGACTTTAAGACATCCAAAAATTGCATCTAGAAGGATCAGTGCAGGTAAACCCTTATGAAGCTGCATTGCAGAGTAGTTAAGTCCACTGCCAGGGTGCTCTACAGAGCACTTAGGCTTCCTTTCACCTGTGTTATGCAAGAATGAGTGAAATTCACATAGTGTTTGGGGAATATTCTTATATTTTGGAGTCATGTAGAAGTTTCCCTATCTTATCAACTCCTATGAGCTTGAAAATGGATGAGGAATGAGTTAAGGATCATCCTATTCTCTCATCCCTTCCTCCATGGAAATAATTTTAAGTATGGAAGGCCGTTCAATGTCACCATTAATGACAAAACCTCCTTCATCTTCCTATAAATTGACCACTCATCTAAGTGATTAAGGGCTGGATTATGTTAAATTGTAAGGAGATAATGCTGCTATGATACTTGACTTTGGAGCAAATTATGTGATGCCACAAGCTTGTCTTGATTTTGATGTGATGTGGATGGGATCCAAGCTAGAGGAATGACTTTGAATCAGATGCTGATGGTTGTAATTCCTTATTCTATCTAATAAAGCGTTTGAACCTTTTTCCATATGATGTTTTATTTCATAATGCTTATATGTATGAATTGCTTCTGATACCTTTCATTTATATTCAATGGATCATATGCTTTGATAAGTTTTCATCTTCTGTTGCGTTAACAAGGTACTTTTCAGGCAGATTAAGTATGGGAAGGAGTGACAGAATCAATACAAGGGAGATGAGAGGAAAGCAGAACTACAGGTAGGCCTTCTATCCTCTCTTCTTATCTATTGCTTATAGGGAACATCTAAAACACATTAAACTATTGTTATAGGCACAAATACTTGTGTAGTGAATTAGTATTTATCCGTAGATGTTGAATTCTCCAAAACACAAGCATAAGCTCTAAAAATTGCGATGAGATTGCATGAGACGCTGATGTAAGATGCTAATCTAGGGTTCAGCAGATTCATGTGTAGTTCTAGAACCTTTAACTAGAAATGCAGAGTCTGAAAGAAGATAGAAAAACTCAGTGCAAGGTGCGTGAAGAAGTTTGGTGCCTGAAGTGCAAAAGCTAGGGGCATGACAAAGATCAATATTTGGTTTTTACATATTATGTTGTAGTAGGCAAACCAATGCCTCTGAGGCTGGAGGCTTCAGTAGGACCAAATATAGGACCCACGCTATGGTGTGCTATCTATTAGGTAGTTGGAAAACATGCGACAGACCATTGCCATCTACTATAGAAATTCATATAGACACCGCAACAATTCTCTTGCAACTTCTGTCAATCAGTGGTTCATGATGAGAGCAATTATCATAGTTATGAATTAATGATGGATAGAATGCTTGCATATAGGGTGTACGTAGAAACCCAACCTTTTGACCAAGGCATTGGGGGAGTGCGAGGCAAGTATCAGGGGCATAGATGAGGTCTAAGTGGAGGAGCACCTGGTAGAGGTTGAGGACAGGTCATTTGTTACAACTATGGGCGACCGGGACACTACACATGAGACTACGCAAATCTAGCATGTCTATCATGCCGCCATTGTACTCAGTTTCACCATGTGATGAAGGATTACCCTATATTGTTAGTGAAGATATGCAAAAAAGGGGCACAACCTCAACACCCAACTTAGAACCTATAGATGATGAGGGTTACGCCTCGCGAGGAAGATCCTAATGTAAATATTGTGTTGTGGAGTGGAGCAATGATTAGTGAAGATAAGGGGAAGAAGCCTCAAGAAGGTGAGTGGGTCTGCAAAGTGGCAGAAAAAGAGATCAGGTTTGATCTGGAAAGCATAAGAGAAATGTTGTATGGAAGCAAAGAAAAGCTTCGATGAGGCCTCTACCTTAGGAAGTCAGGAGAAGCCGACTGAAGAAATGGACTTGTCCATGATTAGTACTTTCTTAGAAACTTGTATGAAGATGTTGCATGATAGCAAGGATGCGAAAGGACTGCAGGAGCTGATCAATAGGTGCACTGGGAAGGAAAATGCTACTAACGAACCACACGTAGTCAGGAAGATTGGCAGGCATAAGATGAGAACGGGCCATGAGATGAGGCTCAATGCGCAGATAGGAGAGTATGATATGGATCAAGTTATTCTATATATGGGGTCGGACATGAATGTTTTACCTAAAAAAACATGGGAAAGAATTGGGAGATCTGTGCTACTGTCAACTACAATTCAGTTAAGAATGGAAAATCAGTAGAAAATCATCCCCATGGGAAGATTGCTAGGTGTAATGGTTGATATTGAGGACACGAGTGCATTAGCTGATTTTGAAGTAATAGAGATTGTGGATGACAACAATCCCTACCCCATGCTCCTTGGGATCGATTGGGCCACTAACATGAATGGGGCAATCAATTTGAAGAAGTGAAAGATGATATTTTAGAAGAAATTGCTCCACATAGTGGTGCCCTTGGACCCTGCAGAAGAGTCGTGCTATACTGAACCGGTCTGTGATTATGAAAGTGATGATGATTTGGACCAGATTTACAAGATAATGGTGTGAGATCAGGATTGGGTGAATCTGATAGGAGATGGGTGTATTGCATGGGACTATGAAAGTTCCTACACATCACATTTAGATGAAGATTTGGAGCATTGGAAAAATCGACTGCATGAATTATCTACATTGTGTTGTATTATGATGACCAAATCGTTGTGTTTTGTATTGTCAAAGTTAATAAATATTGCTTACTATGATGGTTTAACTAATGTTGATAACTTTTTGGATGCATTCGAGAGAGAAGTACCAGAGAAGCATTACTTCCAAACCCTAGACTGGGCATTGCACACTATGCCTACGATATGGTGAGGCACACATAAGGACACTTTTGATGATTGGCGTGTGTACAAAAAAATAATGAGAGTACATTTTGGTCACCCACAAGTGCACTAATAGAAAAATATGATGGGAGGAATGGCCCACGTGACCATTTGGCCAAATGGACTGAAGTGTATGGAACGAAGCCTCAACTAGAGTGGGTACATCTGTTTTGTCATACCTCAGATGTTATACCAATGAATTGGTACTTGGAAATAGAGCTCTGCCATCGCATTGAAGAATGGGATGTTTTGTGCCAAGGATTTTTTATGATGTTCAACTTTGAGGATGGGTTTGAATGTATTGATGAAGCGTTGCAGGAGGTCAAGACAACGATCTTTAGGATACCGAAGGATCCTCTAGATTTGATTCAAACTCATTGGACTACCCAGTTGAGCCATGCGCTAGAGTGCTACAACGTGACAATGAAAGAAGAAGACAAAGACCCAAGGAAGATTAATATTCTAGAGACTGAAGGTAACTTTGAAGTTGAAGGACCACAACTAGAGAATCCATACATCACCGAGTTGCTCAAAACTAGACTGGTGAACATTGCCACAAAGGCAGAGCTAAAGTTTTCAAATATTGGGGACTACTGGGATGATGCGATAGTAGATAAGGTTTTCGAATTGCTCTGTGAATATCAGGATATGTTCCCCGTGATTTTTTTTAGATTTGAAGGGGATAATAGGGGACTTGGCCATCATGAATATCACACTAAAATCATATGCGAAGCTAGTTAAGCAAAGGCCTTACCTCGTCAACCCAAAGTACAAATAAAGGGTCCAAAACCAAAATTTTCCGGGGCGCTGCCCAGACCCCATAAAGTGGGGTTACGGGTACCCCTCAAACCCCCTGTTAACTATGTGGAAAGAATATAACACAACCCATCAATATCCCACTTGTTGTTTTCTTTCCACAGGGGGGCCACAAGAGAGCTTAGTCATTTTTCCAGCCATGAAATGCCCATTGTTTCTCTACACCAAGAGAACTTCTCAGAGCTCACAGATTTTGTCAGTGCATCTGTAGTATTCTTCAAAGTGTCCACCTTTAGTAGCAACACCTTTTTGTCTTCTATCATATCCCTCACAAAGTGATACTGAACATCAATGCGCTTTGTCTTTGAATGATAAGCAGGGTTCTTTGCCAAGAAAATTGCACTTTGGCTGTCACATTCTATCCTTATGGCTACCTGTACTAACCCCATACTTGAACACAATCTCTGCAACCAAACTTCTTCCTTGCTTGCATGAGTCGCTGCCATGTATTCTGCCTCTGTAGTTGATAGTGCCAATACAGATTGTTTCTTACTCATCCAACTGACTGCACCTCCAAATAGGTTAAACACATACCCACTTATAGATCTTCTCTGATCCAGATCTCCAGCCCAGTCTGCATCAACAATTCCACGGATATCCAACACTCTGTCCAATCCTGGTCTTCCTTGGTAGCACAAACCATAATCACTAGTGCCACGCAAATACCTAAAAACCTGCTTCACTGCTGTCCAGTGCTCCTTCCCTGGTTTTGACATAACCTGCTCAATACTCCCACTGCATGTGCAATGTCTGGTCTAGTACATACCATTGCATACATCAAGCTACCGACTGCACTTGCATATGGAACACGGGACATGTCCTCTTCCTCTTCTTGTGTCTTGGGACACTGTTCAACATATAATCTCACACCTACAGGAATAGGAACCTTCACCGGTTTACTATCCTGCATATTAAACCTCTGCAGTATTGTCTTGACATACTTCCTCTGGCTTAACCAGAGCTTCCTCTTTGCCCGATCTCTTTTAATTTCCATGCCCAAAATATAGTTTGCAGCACCGAGATCTTTCATGTCGAATTTGGAGGACAATTGGGTCTTCAAATCCTGGATAATTTCGTTGTCATTTCCAACCAACAACATATCATCCACATACAAGACCAGATAAATAACACGGTCACCAATTAATTTAAAATACACACAATGATCTGCTTTGCTTCTGGTGAAGCCAAGTCCCCGTATAAATGTATCAAATTTCTGATACACATCCTTGGTGACTGTTTTAACCCATACAGAGACTTCTTTAACTTGCATACCAGTTCTTTCTTACCCTTCACCGCAAAGCCCTCAGGTTGCTTCATGTAGATTTCCTCTTCCAAATCCCCGTGAAGAAATGCTGTCTTCACATCCATCTGTTCTACCTCAAAATCAAAAGCAGCAGCAACAGATAAAAGTAATCTAATAGAAGTTACCTTGGCAACAGGAGAAAAAATATCACCAAAATCAATTCCCGGCACCTCGGAATAACCTTTTTCTACCAACCGAGCTTTGTATTTCTCCACCTTCCCTTCTGCATTTGTCTTCTTCTTGAACACCCATTTGCTGCCAATGGGTTTCCTTCCAGCCGACAACTTCACCAGATCCCAAGCCTCATTTTTGGTCAAAGATGCCACAACCATGGCCTCTTTCCAGAGTTTTCCATCCTCTGAATCCACTGCTTCCTTCATAGTTCTGGGATGATCATCAGTAACAGACAAAGCAAAATTTGAACAGAAAGCAGATGGACTATACCTTTCTGGCTGCCTTCTTTCTTGAGTTGATCTTCTCATAGCCGGAGCTTGTGGCTCTTCATTTTCTGATTCCTCCTCTGCTACAAAGTCTGATTCTTCCTCCTTTAGTTCAAACTCTATCTTCACAGGTTCCTTTGGTTGGACTTCATATTTAATAACATCTTTCACCTCTCTGAACACCACATCTCGACTATACACAACCTTCCGTGTGACTGGGTTCCAAAGCTTATAACCCTTTAAACCATCCTTATACCCAATATAGATGCACTTTTCAGATTTACTATCCAACTTGGTTCATTTCTCCTTTGGAACATGTACATATGCATCACATCCAAATACCCTCAGATGTGAAAGAGAGGGTTTCTTACCAGTCCATACTTCTGGTGGAGTCTTATCCTCCAATGCTGATGAAGGTGACCTGTTGACCAAGTAACATGCAGTATCCACCGCCTCTGCCGAGAATTCCTGTCCTAACCCAGCACCACTTAGCATGCTTCTTTCCCTTTCCATCAACGTCTTGTTCATTCTTTCTGCGACTCCATTTTGCTGAGGTGTACATGGAGTAGTCTTCTGCCATGCTATACCACACTTCTTACAAAATTCTTCAAATTCCTTGCTGCAGAATTCTCCACCATTATCTATCCTCAGTACCTTTATCTTCTTCTCTGTCTGATTTTTCCACCAGAGCCTTAAATTCTTTAAACCTGTCAAAGACTTCAGATTTCTTCTTAAGGAAATATATCCATGTATTCCTTGAGAAGTCATCTATAAATGATACATAGTACACAGACTTACCCAGTGATGGAACTTTCACAGGTCCAAACACATCACTGTGCACAAGCTCTAATATTTGTTTCGTCCTCTTATCACCAGAGGGGAAACTCACCCGATTCTGCTTCCCATATACACAATTTTCACAGAAATCAAAATCCAGAGAGCTATTACTCATACCTTCTACCATACCTTTACCATGAAGTATTTCAAGGCCCTTCTCTCCAATATGTCCAAGCCTTTGATGCCACAGCATGGTCTTCTCTCCAGAGACCACTAGATTTT
>APFE030058671.1:0-14094 GCA_000404065.3 Pinus taeda
ATTATCATATTATTATTTGGTAGAAGAAAAAACAAGAGCTTTAGAATAAGCGATTAATTAATTTGTTAGATAACAACATTTTCAAAATAGAAAATTATTATAAACTAAAAATAAAGCAAACAACCAATAAATGGTCATTTAAATTTAACATCATTTAGTTAATAAACTTGGATGTGAAATTGGAAAAACCAACACGTTGGGGCACAATATGCCTGCTGGTGTTTTACAATGGCTTATGATGCAATTTGCGCCCCAATGGGCAGGAGTGAGGACTACTGGAATCAATTTACTTCAAACCTAGTTTAGTTTTTCCGACTACTGGAATCGATTTACTTCAAACCCATGGGATTTCGGTGAACGACTTCTGCAATCCATTTAATTCAGACGCATGGGATTCCGGCGAATGCCTGTCAGTCATCATATCCATCTCATTTAAGCTATCAGGTATCATTAAAGCAGCAATTGACAACCCACAATGCGATCATTATATGCTAACAGTTGTAAACATGCGGACGTGGTCATGACAAAAAAGGCTGAGAAAAGGATTGATAACAGAAAAAAGCGACCATAGAATAGAGTACAGGTAGGTGATCCTTTCTAAAAATAAAAAAATATACTAAAGAGGAGATCTTAGCAGGTGACTCTTTCTAAAAATGAAAATTACTCAGAAAGGTTCAACCACAATAAAATCGAGAAGCTAAAAGTCTAACAGTTTCAAGAGGATTTGAAAAATTTAAGAAACCTCCATATAATTTCGTTGTTAAATATGGCAAGAGGAGGCATATATATTTTGGTTCAAAGATAAATTTTGTGATATGCAGCTACTTAGATGAGGGGTGGATATTTGATCTTTGACGGGCTGAGTCCGTTGGATATCAGATATTTGTGGCAAAGCAGCTGGACAGGTGTGGAATAGGAATTTATTGGATATTTGATATTTGTAGCAGAGTAGATGTAAATAGGAGTGGTTGTATTTATTGGATATTTCATATTTGTGGCAGGGCAGCTCGATATGTGTGGAATAGGAGTGGTTGTATGTATGCTTAGATGAACAAATTTGAGATGCGTGAAAGATGAGCGCGAGTAGGGTGGAGGAGATTTTTGGGTTTTCAGATCCCAGTATGTATCTATTTTTGTTTTCTCTTTTGTTGTGTCAAGCATGGCCATGCTTACCTGTTTTAATAATTGTTGTCCAGTATGTGCTTGTTTTTTCTTCTTCATTTGTTTTATATTTTGATTTATTTTATTAACCTCTTGTTCTAAAACGGTGGGAGCAGGAAGTGAAGATAAATTTGAAGTGCAAATGGAACGGAGGAATAGCTTTATCTGTATTTCACAGTCAGAATTAAGAAATCAGCACAAGAGGTATTTCCTGTTGTATTTGTTAGAAACTTAAATTTATAGATAGAAATATAAATAATAGATAATTGAATTACACTTAATGTGTATTTTAGAATGATTTAGTGGTTTACTGAGAGAAAAAAAGTAAACAAAAAAAGGTAAATATTACATACTTATCAAAAAATTACTTCACATGTATACCTTCCTGGGTTTGGGAGGACGGAATCCTGATGTTGAATAAACCACCTTCGTGGGATCAGCCCAATTTGTTTTACTATACAAAGTTATGTGATCATGTTCAATTTTATAAGCGAAACATTGTATTAATATGTCTCTATTTTTGTTTCTTTAAGGTCCGAGAGAGACATGTGACTTTGACTTTGACGGCTTGGAGAGAGCTAATTAGGCTCCTGCAATCTACCTATCCTCGAGGTTGTGAAGGAGTTAAATCTACTGTAAGCAAGTATCACTCATGCATGGCAGGTAATAGCTGCAGACGCAGAGACTATCTGGAGAGTAACGTTGAATGGATGGATTCAATGTTGCAGAAGTGGGGAGGCCAATGGTGGTGCCAGGCTTGAATTTAATGGGTTGGTACAATTCATTTATATTTGAGGCATTTAATAAATAGATTTCACTTTAATCTTAAAATCCTTGGTTCAAATACTTTTTTCTATTAGTCAAGAGATTATTTTACACAATCCTAAAACTTAGTTCAAAAAAAATTTCCATGCTTTTGGAAACACTCATGAGTTGTATTTTTAGTTTTAGTCTCAATATGCAAAGAATGTAATGGCGTTCAATGTTTGCTTAGAATCATGGAGGGTTCCTAACAGATATTCACATGTTTGATTGGAGTCTTTGTTCGCCTTTGTTGGGTAGGTCATAAGAAATGAGGTCCAAAGGGATTGGAATCTGCCGTTTCGGAGGAGAAAGGCTAGGGTTCATTTGATTTTATGTTTTTCATTTATTATATCCAGTATTTATAATATACCTTTCTATTTTTGCAGGGACAGAGATGGAAACTAAAGTAGATACAGCCTGTGATTTCTTTTGCATTTTCTTTTTAAATTATATTATTAATTTAAACACTTAAACACTACATTAATAATAATAAAGTTATTATGTATTTCTAGGGAAAGGGTTTTGTAAATCCCTTCTCAAGTCCTCAAAGATACCCATGGCCATGGTTATTGCTCAAGAATGCTTACAATTATGGTTGCTTGTGCGAATTATTTTTTTGCCAGTTATGTTTTTCTTTTATTTTAGTTTTTCAACCAATTTATATATAATGATGTTGAATGTAAAAATAATTTTAAAATAACAATAATTTTTTTTAAATAAATTGATATTAGTTGTTAGGTTAATATGTATTTTTTTAATATTTAATGGTTGTAATTTTATAATTAATGTTAATAAAATTTTATAATATAGAATCATTCAAGTTTATTGTTTGTTAATTTTATTTTTGAATAAAATAAATTTTTCATGAATATTTTTATTCATTATATTTAAAATTATAAATACTATGACATTATCGCAAATAATTACCATCTTGAATTTTTTTTGTAATCATCACCTTTCAATAGAGAATTAAAAAATCACATGTTTTTATAGTTGCTTTTAATTAATATTTCAACAATGCAAATAATTATAACTATAATATCACAAATTATTATGATTATAATTTTTTTTTGTAACCCGAATAATTACATATACATTTACAAAATATATCACAAATTTTTTATAGTAAGATCCAACATAAATAAATAAATATGCAATTTAAAAAATAACTTATAATTAGTCATAAGTAGAATTTTAAATGTTTCTATTTTTATTTTATTTTTTATGTTATTTAATTTGTTTGTTGTAATTCTATTTGTGTTTGTTTGTTTGTGTTCTTGTTGGTGTGGGTGTATAATTTTACACATACATAACATCACAATTTAAATGAGTTGAATGTCCATATATTATTTTGTTTATATTAAAATTATTGTCCAATTTAATGATGATTTATTCGCTTTTGCAAATATTACTAATTCAATAAGTGCTTTTAAATTTATTTGTAATGTATTTTTATAATATTGAATTGTTGGATATTATAATTTGGTTAAAAGAATATTATATCTTCTTTTTAATGAACATTTGTAATTTATTGTAACATCATAAATAACTAATCATTTTTTTTAACCATTATTATTGATGATATAAATGGAAGTGACAAACTTTCATAATTAACTTAAAATATTCTCTCTCTCTCTCTATCTATCTATCTATATATATATAAAACTAACTATGGTCGTAACTTCTTCTTTTTTGCAAGATTAATTGTTCAATATTTTTCAAAAATATATTAGAAAATCCTCATCATAAATTGAAAAAAATACATGTTTTAGAAATTAATTAGGTAGGTTGATAACTGATGTTTGAATTTTAAATAGGAGTTGTTTTTAGTGTGAATTTTTAGACGCCTTTTAAATAGGAGTTGTTTTTAGTGTGACTTTTTAGACTTTCTGGTGCTAGAATACCGTGGAAAATTTTGACATGAAATCTTAATTTGTGTTATTTAAACTAGTTTTTTGAAGCCACCGAGAAAACCAAACCCCTAGATTTAATATAGAAAATATTTTTTTTCTCTTTTCCAAAATATTATCAATCAAAATATATTTCAAAAATACCATGGTGAATCTTCATATTTTATTTTACATTTATGGTGCATCTTCTGGCTCGTCCTCAATGATAAGACAACCATAAGAACGCAACAATTGCTATGCTTGTGCTCTATTAGCTCCTCCACTCACTCAACATTTTAGTTTCATATCGTCAGTCATGATTGAAGGGGAAAGTACTAGGGGAAGTACGTGGGATTGAAAGGAAGTCTATGCCATCTTGGGAGCTAGTTCGGGAATAGGATAGTGTGATAGGAGAGAAGGAGATGTTGAATGAGTGGATAAGGTCCCGTAGAGATTAGTGGAGACTACTAATTCATTAGAATTAACATCCTTCCTTATGGAATCTTATTTGGCTTGTTGTTGCTTCCATAACTGTCTCGCTAGTAAACTTTTGAGGCCCAATGCCCATCACCTAGGCACCTTAATTCATCATCTTCCATGGAGGATACATTGTGTGGTATACTTTCATGAATATTTGGGATGAAGAGATTAGACATTTTGTCAAATTCTACATCATGGGGATGACACTCACTACCACATCCATCACCTCCATTAATTACACATCTACTCTCCTAAACCATAGTAGTAGGTGGGAGAATGAGGATGAGGAATTTAGAATCACTGAGGGAATGGTAGCTTTTATTTAGGAAGGAAATAAGAGTATGAAAAGGTAAGTGATGAAGCATGAGAAAGTTGGGTGACAAAAGAGCCAAGAAATATTTAGACAAAAAAAATGTTTTCCATCGCCAAGTAGGTTAATGAGGCATTAGTGTTAAGTACAAGGAGATCACACAGAGGATATGGAGCAGTGGATCAAGCATCATGAAAATTGATGGATTAGCTGACTGAGTGGGCATATTAAACATGGATGAGAGCCACTGTCTATGTGAATGCATGCTGATGGTAAATGCATTCAGGAAAACCATCCATTGCCACGCAAATTAGTGGGGAATTTTATATCAAATTAACATTTATAGAGAGAAAAAAATTGAATGTAAAATATTTTTTAGTGTGTTCAAAATTATTTTCCACTCAATAATATCATGCACATGCTAAATTTATTTAATACGTAATAAAATTTCATACCAAACATTTAGAAAATATTGATGGCAAGAAGAAATTTATTGTAAAAATAAATAAATAAAGCCAAGGATATTTCTCATCTAATTAATTTGTGCTTTCTAATTCAATGACATCATGGAGATGTATAATTCCTTTAGTATTTGATACGACTTAGGATTTAAAATACTTAAAAAAAGGGAAGATTGACAACTATGTATTTAGTAAATAAAAGAATTGAAAAAATAATAACTAATGATTCAAAACTTTTAATGGTGTCTACCTTAAAAAGAAGGAGATGTGTAATTTTTTCCTTATTTATCTTGGAGTTGAAATATGGCATGAATGTGTGTGTCTGTGTCTATGTTGTAGTAGTATACATAAATATTCCAATTTCAATTATCTATATACTATATTGGTAAATGAAAAGGTAAATTATGATTAAAAAATTTTAGTGGTTCGTAACTCAAAATGAAAGAGATATCTAGTTCTTTTTTCATTTAGTTGGTATTTGACACATGAAATATATATATATATTATTATAAAACTAAGATAACATGAAGGTTAAATTTTTCCTTGATCAACATGGGGGATAGATGGGGAGAGGGTCCATAGACAAGTGGCATAGGATAACCAAGCCTATGTATGCTAATTCAAGTGGTTCCTTTAGAGTGAAAGGATAATGTAAGCTAGAGGGGCTTGTGCTTTGGTTGCTATGGTGTGCTAACTTACACAGTTTGGCACCTCGGTGAGTGGAAAGGTGGTGAGTATCATTTGGATCGCGAGAAGTGGTGAGGACAAGAGCACTACTAAATTTTCTTGCTGCAAGAGTTAAAATGGGATGGCTTTATTATCTTCCTTGTCTAGTAATAAATATGGTTGTACCTATAGGACCTAGGAGTTCCTTTGTAAATGGAATTTTCGATGAGGTGGTCATCTTTTCTTTTTGGGTTTCCTCATGTTTATGATCTCAAGAATATGTCATGGTCCCTATCGTCTTTAGTGGTATTTGTTGCATGCCTCTATCTCTAGATTTCCTTGCGGTTGAGATTGGTAGTTTGAGGTCTCAGGCTCACTACCTCTATCCTTGGTTTCCTGGGGTACACTATTCAAGAGGAAATCTTGTAATGATGGGGTTTCTTGTTTAGTAATATTGGTGGAAGAATATGTAATTTTTGACAATTTTTATCTTGTTGAGTTTTGAAGTGGGACTCCATTACCAAGATACAACAGTTACCAAGCTACAACAACATGGGGTTCGATTCCCCGCATCCTACAAATTATCTGGATATCTAGGGTTTCGATATCTCTTTTTTATCTACAATGTTTGGTTGCTTTAGACAAATACTTTAAAACGTATGTAGTTTTGTGGCCGGTTACAGTGAAATTCAAATCTATGTTTTGGTTTTCTACATTTCTTTCATTTTTTGCTTCAAAATATCAACTAACATTAATTCGTTCATCAATGTATGTTGCCTTATAATTTCTCTCCTTCCATGCGAGAGATTTGACCTCGGTGCCAATGGTACATGGTTTGGGGTTTACGCACTCATTCCAAGCTTTGGAAGACCTCAATGATCAAGTGAGACTTTGGAATGAGTTATGATACCTGGTCCATGAACATACAACATCAAATCCGTCCAAAGTATCTCATAATCTAAATGTCTAAATGAGAAAAGTAAATGACTTTCATAGTTTAAGAACAAATCTAGTTTACGTAGTCATTAATCCTTTGACAATGAACTGGAGGATCCAATTTTAAAATTCTGCAACTCAATTCATTTCCTTACACCAGTAGAAAAATGGATTTTTTTTCATTTGGAAAAACATTTCATTCCCTTTGACAATGAACTTGAGAATCCGTTTTTTAGAATTCTGCAACTAAATTCATTTCCTTATGCCAACAGAAAAAGGATTTGTTGTCATTTATGCTTCGCTCTTAGCTATCCAGCATATTTTTTCGATGCAACTTGCTTCCTCTGAGCTGGGGACCATATCTTGCTTGTGCCCAAATTGGTCTTGCAATAAAAAAACCAACTACATTAAAACCTAGTAACCATATCAAGATTTTTGCATAAAAATCAATTGAAATTAACTCCCAAAGTTGAAGAGGTGGCAAGGATTAATGTTGAATAGAGGCCTTATGCTTTCACCCTTTTAATATTTCTAGGTCTATTTAATGTTGAAGCTTTGGTGAGGTGTGCATCATCAAACAGAACATAGGAAGAGAAAAAATGCAGTATGTATGAAGGCAAATTTTCCCATGCCCAAATTTGATGTTTAAGCATTAGGTGCCAGCGGATTATGATGCGCTGAATTTTGGAATGTTCACATTCGATCATGTGAGCACATTTTAAAATTTTCCCAGACTACATTCGATATCCAAATGTGTATATCCTTCATTTTATGTTAATCATTGCTTTACATTTTGTTTCACTCTTTATGTGCTCAATCCTTTGAAGTGTTTAGAATAAGTTTTATAATATAACATATTTATATATACTATATGGGCTTTATTTTTGCAAGGGAAAAAATGAAATATACACTTGAAATTAGATAAACTATAATTGTATTTATATATACAATATAAGCTTTATTAGTTCCTTATTTTCTCATTTTTTTATATGGTCCTAAAACCTTTTCCATGTCATGTTAAAATGCAAAAAAAAAATAGGAATAGATGAAAAAGAAAAAAAATTAGGAATAGATGAAAAGGAAACTTGATTATATTATCCCCAAATAGAAATGGAATGATTCATATTTAGGTGGCCTATTCTATGAGAGTAATTTTTAGTTTGATGAATATGTCGACAAGTGAGAAGAAAAAGAAAAAAGAATATATATCTATATGTATACACATAGATAAATATAAAAAGTATGTAATATAGTTATAATAGTAAAATTCATGGTTATGAAATTATATTATAATGGATTGGCACTTTAATGAGGTTAGGAGATGGAGAGAAAGTCTAGATTAGCAACAAACTACTCATCATAAATCAACTATTTAGATTCATTGAGGGCTTTCTTTCACTAAAGTTCAAGACAAGTGATACTGTTAGTTTAATAAAAGAAGTTTCTTGCCACTATGCAAGAATATAACAAAACAAGAGTTCTGGAGATAGGTAAGCACAAAAACATATGCGTGAACACAAGTAACATATTGACATGTAGTTGAGGTGAGATGGATGGATGACATGGAACTCTAGCTTAGCTTGAGTGACATTACTAGAATTTTCTAAATTTGAGTTCAAGAAAAGGAATGTTGATTTCATAAGGGGAAAAAAGGGGAATAATATTATTTTACCATCAACAAAGAACACAATGATTCCAATGACAACACTATGATCTCATCTAACACATTCCCAACATTGTACAATGATCTCTAGGTCAACAAATATTTCAACTAAAAATCCATGTAGTCTCTTTCACCATTCTCTATCCTTTTAAAACAATGACTAAGTATATGAGGTCAAACCCTCTACCCCATGAGCTTGTAATTTTTGAAATATTTGAGGCTTAGACAAATATCTCTCATAAACTATTGCAAATTTGACTTATTTCAAATCAAAGAAGGAACATCTAGAAATTGATTCTTTCCTCGTGTGTAACAAACTGGTTTGGAGTTTCTTACCATTCCCAAACATATGATTTCCCTAAATTTATTTCTTGGTGTGCGATGTGAAATGTATCCACCATTAAACACATCATATCTAGATAAGGTCACATCGTGGTCCATATTCCACCTAAATTTATTTCTTGGTGTGGGATGTTAAATATATCTGACAATCTAGACATCATATGTAGAGAAGGTCACATTGTCGTCCAAATTTCAACTTTGTATTTGTAACATGTTATGCCTACTACCTATCAAAGAATTTCACACTCTCACTAAATATAATGCAATTCAATTATATACAGAGTTACCAAATGCTGAAAAGAAGGCCATGCTAATGATGGAAATGCTATGAATCAAAGTGTTTAGGGAATTTTCAGTACCCTTCTTCCTATAAGAAAGAACAAAGTGAATTATGAGCTAGCTATATATATCGCACATACTATTAATTTTCAATTTCCTAATTTTAGAGAAACAAGATATTTCCAATATCCATCCTTTTTGGTATATCTCCCATTATTCTCCCAATTTACCAAATTTTCTAATTGGAAATTGTAAGTCTAGATTTTTGAAGACATGAAGGTTTAGTGGTTTAGTGAATCACTATAACCAGGAAGAGGATGAACAATGAAGGATTTTTTTAATACCTTACTCACTTCAAGTCTATAACGTTTTTTTCATACTTGATGAGCTCCTCCCAAAGAGTTTTCCAAAAATTATATATATCTTGTAGCTAAGTCCTAAAAATATTATAGAGAAATCAGAATATTAGAAATGCCTCCCTACAAATTTCCAATTTTCTTGACAAGAAATTTTTTCATATTGGAGTATATATTCTCCAAATTGTTGCATTTTGTTCCAAGAAAATAAGAGGTAAATTTCAAGCTCAAATAGTTGATGGGCTAAGGCATGTTTATTTTAATCACCAAAAATGCATTTAATGTGGTGGGCCAAATGTTAGCCTCTACAAACTTCCCCAGAGGAAAATTTGTGCTTATGATCCCCACCACATAATCTTATATAAAATATAAAAGTACCAATAAACCCCATATCCACATGCAATGACCAAACATAAAAAGTTGACAAATATAGATTCATGGATAGAAGAAAACATTCATATAATAAAATCAATATATAAAAACAAGATATATCCATTAGTACTCCTCTACCTAAGAAGAAAGATGAAAAATTAGGAGAAACAAAGAACCAAAGAAATGAATCAAATACCCAATGTGCCAAAACACCTAGGAGTGAAGAGGTAGAGATAAAATTTTATTCAAAAGAGATTTCAAATAAACCACTTTGGGGAAGAAGTTTCAAAAGAACCTCAATTTTAGTTGAAATTTATCCGATGGCGACATCGTAACAAACCTCAAACTCTCTGAATGAATCTGATTCAAACATTCTCAAATTTGAAATTCAAATAACTAGAATTTGGGCCGGTGTTTTGAAAATTCAAATGAATATCGCATAAATGCATATTTCAAATCCACCACGTATTTACGACATCGAAGCACACTAACGACATTAATTACTTTGAAGCGAAACACACTACCTGTATTATTGACAGTGAACCACCGGTGCTCCGGATAATATCTTTCATATGTAAAGGTGCCGTGCACTAAGCTTCCAATGATTGGGTTAGTGGATGGTCTTTTAAGAATTTCCATTTTATATGGCTTATGATGCAATTTACACCCCCAACGGGCAGGAGTGAGGACCACTGGAATCGATTTACTTCAAACCTAGTTTCATTTTTCCGACTGCTGGAATCGATTACTTCATGTATTAGTCATGATATCCATCTCATTTAACCTGTAACTAACAACTTATAACGTGATCATTATAGGCTAATATGCAGTTATACACATGCCGACGTGGCCACTACAAAAAAACTAGAAAAAAAGCACCATAGAATGGAGAACACGACAGGTGATCCTTTCTAAAACTAAAAAATATACTAAGAAGGAGATCGTGGCCACTACAAAAAAAAGCTAGAAAAAAAGCGACCATAGAATGGAGAACACGACAGGTGATCCTTTCTAAAAATAAAAAATATACTAAGAAGGAGATCGTGGCCACTACCAAAAAAAGCTAGAAAAAAAGCGACCATAGAATGGAGAACACGACAGGTGATCCTTTCTAAAAATAAAAAATATACTAAGAAGGAGATCGTTAGCAGGTGAATATTTCTAAAATTAAAAATTACGAACAAGCTTTTAACCACAATAAAATTGAAAATCTAAAAGCCTGACGGTTTCAATCGGATTTGAAAATTTTAAGAAATCAATTTTGTGATATGCAGCTACTTAGATGAGCACCTGTATCTTTGATCTTTGACACGAGCTGGGTCCGGTGTATATTTGATATTTGTGGCAGAGAGGCCGGACATAAGTGGAATAGGAGTAGTTGTATGTATGTTGATATTTGTGGCAGAGAGGCCGGACATAAGTGGAATAGGAGTAGTTGTATGTATGATTGGATTAATAGGCATGAAAATGAGCGGTTAGCAGGGTCGGTAGAGGAGAATTTTGGGTTTTTAGATCCGACTATGTTTTTGTTTAGTTTTCTTTTTTCTTGCGTCAAGCATGGCCATGCTTACCAAGTGTCTGCTTGTTTTCTCTTCTTCATTTGTTTTGTATTTTGATTTATTTTAGTAGTGTCTGGTTTTGAGAGGGTGGGATAGAAAGTGAAGATAACTATGAAGTAATAATGGAACGGAGGAATGGGTTTATAAGCATTTTGTAGTAAGAATTAAGAATTCGGCATGGTTATCCACTAGGTATTTCCTGTTATATTTGTTTGATACTTAGATTTATGGATAAAAATTTAAATTATAGTTAATTATATTACAGTTAATGTGTATTTTAGAATGATTTACTGTTTACCCAGAGCAAAAAAGTAAACAAAAAAGGTAAATATTACATACTAATTATTTCACATGTATACATTCTAGGGCTTGGGAAGACAGAATCCTGTTGTTGAATATACCACCTTCTTGGGATAAGCCCAATTTGTTTTAGTATAAAAATTTATATGACCATCTTGAATTTTGTAAGGAAAACATTCTATTAATATGTCTATATTTTTTTGTTTCTTTTAAGGTCCAAGAGAAACGTGACTTTGGTGGCATGGAGATAGCCAATTAGGCTACTTCAATCAACCTATCCTCAGAGTCTAGGCAACTATCACACATGCATGGCAGGGAATAGCTTCAGAGTCCTAAAAGTAGAGTAACCCTCAATGCATGTAAGGCAGGGACTAGTGGGAGAGTAACGTTGAATGGATAGATGGAATGTTGCAGAAGTGGGAAGACTAATGGTGATGTTGAGGGATCTAGACTTGAATCCAATAAGCTGGTAAAATCCATTGATATTTGAGGCATTTAATAAATAGATTTCACTTTAATTTTAAAATCCTTGGCTTAGATAATTTTTTCTATCAATCATCAGAATACTTTTACACAATCCTAAATACTTTTGGCATAATTTTAGAAATGTTCAACAATTACATATACATGTATTTTTATTTTTAGTCTCAATGTGCAAAAAATTTAATGGTGTTCAATGTTTACTGAGAATCGTGGAGGCTTTGTGGCAGATGTTCTCTGTTCGCCTTTGTTTGGTAGGTTGTAAGAAATGAAGTAGGAAGGGATTGGAATCTGGGAGAAAGGTTAGGGTTCATTTGATTTTTTTGTTCTTCTTTTTACAGTCATTTACAATATCGAACTTTTAGGTTTTTGATATGGGTAGTGTATTTAAGATTTTTTCTGAATTCTTTTTTACTTTATTTTGACGAGTGTCTCAGGGAAATTTTTCTTCATAATTTCAATTCTATTATAATTTTTTTTATATAACATAATCTTATTTATCTATTATCATGTAGGGTTAATAATATATAATATCGAGTGTTTAAGTTTTTGATAAAGGTAGTGTATTCCAAAGGTAGTGTATTCCAGATTTTTTGAGTTCTTGTTTACTCGTTTGACGATTGTCTTAAGATATTTTTCTTCTTCATTTCAATTCGACATCCAGTTTTTATAAATATTAATTTTTTTTTTATCATTATGATCATGTAATGTTAAAATAAAACTTATGTTTTAAATATGTTTCGAGGACCGAGATAAAATGTAGACACAACATGTAATTTTTTGTTTAAAATTAATATTATTAAATTGTAAACTCTCAAATATTACATAAAGTATTTTTAAAGAGGGATTTTGTAAACATTCAAGTTCTCAAAGATACCTATGGCCATTGTTATTTCTGAAAAATGCTTATGATTATGGTTATTTTTGAGAAATATTTTTTTTACTGGTTATGTTTTCTTATTTTATTTTTTTGAACTAATTCACATATTGTTTATTTTATTTTATTTTTGTTAACGAATTTATATATTATGTCATGGAATGTAAAAATAATTTTAAAATAACAACATTTTTTTTTAAATAAATTGATATTAGTTGTTAAGTTAATATGTATTTGAACAATCAATGTTTATAACTAATGTTAATAAAGCTTTATGGTATGGAATTGTTGAAGTTTACTATTTCTTAATTTTTTTCAAGTAAAATTAAATTTTCATGAACATTTTTAATCATTATATTTTAAAACTATAAATAGGATGACATTATCACAAATAATTATAACCATAGATTTCTTTGTAAGGATCACCCTTTAATATACAATTAAAAAATCACATTTTTATAGTTCTTTTTAATTAATATTTCAACTATACAAATAATTATAACATCACAAATGATTATGGCTATGATTCTTTTTAAGCACAATAATTTCATACACATTTACAAAATATATCACAAAGCTCTTATAATAAAATACAAAAGAAATAAACATACCATTTAAAAATTAATTTATAATTAGTTACAAGTAGAATTTAAATGTTTGTATTTTTTATTTTATTTTTTATGTTATGCAATGTGTTTGTTGTAAGAAATTTGTTTGTTTGTTTGTGTGTATATAGTGATTTTACACATACATAACTTCACAATTTAAATGAGTTTAATATCCTATATTATCTTGTTTATATTAAAATTATTGTCTAATTTAATGATGTTTTATTTGTTTTTGCAAATATTATTAATTTAATAAGTGATTTTAAATTTGTTGTTAATGTATTTTTATAATATTTAATTATTGGATATTATAATTTGGTTAAAACAATAATATAACTTATTTTTAATGAATATTTTTAATCTATTATAACATTATAAATACCTATGATTTTTTTGTAGACATCACTATTGAATATATATATCTCTATAAACTATGATTTTCTTTTTAAGCACTCTTGTGGAATGTATATTTTAGTATCACAATTTGTCATACTTACATTAAAGAAATATATATTTCAACAATAAAAATAATTATAACATCACAACATACT
>APFE030058679.1:0-14958 GCA_000404065.3 Pinus taeda
GAACAGGACGAACGCACATGGACATATGTCATATTAATATATCGGTTTGAGTTTCAGCCGCGGGAAGAACTTACCTGGCTATGGTGCACCGACGACACTGGACAGTCTGCTCTCCTCTCAGCGCTCCGCTTGCTGTCGATTCTCAACACTACTCACTCACAAACTCAGAATGTGAATACCTTGCTCGCAAACACCCGCCTTTTAACCCGAAAACAGAACCAAATCGTGACACGATTCGCCCACACACAGGACTCGTTTCCAAAAAAGCGACGCGATTTGATTTTTTTCGGGACACCCTCCGACACGACGTGGGGAAATCGGACACGACCGTGTCAGAAAAACGATAGGAATCCCTACAGTCGTGTCGGATTCGTCGATTTCGGGATTCGTCCATTTTAGAGTGAATCCGGTATCTAGAATATTATAATATGCAAAAGATGGTAGGGACATTTAATGCAGCACGTGGGCAAAAGCCAAACATGAGTTTCTACCCCTTGTCATTATCACCATCACCTTGGTTTCTAGAGCCCACTAGTGGCCCCACATCATTAAGGGAACCCATGCATGTCCAAACCCTTGGTGGGGGATGAACTGTCCCACTTGAAGGGGGTAATAACTACTTTACATCATTCACAACATGTTCTAATTTCCTAGAGCTTGAAGTAGTAGTACAAAGAAAAATCAAGAAAAGGCTAAAGGAAAATAAAGAGGAGTGGAAAAACAAATGCCGGGGTAATTCATGTATTCATGAATGCTCCCTTCTTACATTTGTATACCCATTGTGTGGACATATCTCATCATTGCCATCCTCGTACCCATGGCATTTTTCCTTGAGACCCTCGTGTCCCCATGCATTCATCATCATTGACATAGCACCTATTAATTGAAGGATGTACCAAAGACTTGTCTTTCCCCTTAGGGGCTAGGAACACCTAATTGTTAATCTAGGTTGTCATTGATGTCAATAGTTGATCATTAATATGGCAGCGACCGCGATGGCACATATTCCTGAAGATGCCAGAGGATGACTATAGCTCTTGTTAAGATATCAAGTCAAATGAAGTAACAATCTTGTACCTTGATGGTCATAATGAAGGATTACCATATCACTACACTTGATGAAGGTCTAGAAAATATACATGGTGATGACACCACATGATGACATGTTCTACCTCTAATATGGACCATGATGATGACTAATAATTGGAAGACTACCGTCTATTCCTGGACTATGATGACTTATCTTAGCTATGATGACTCATCTTACATTGAAAGACTAAATATGATGATGACCCTATGTTGAAGAAGTTAAGTAATAGGGCAATCAAGAATATGAAGAGGGCAAATGACATGAAGACAACGACATGATCAAGGGCATAATGATGGTGGCCCTATATTGAAGAAGACAAGGACATGATCAAGGGCATAATGATTGTGGCCCTACATTGAAGAAGATAAGGACATGAATTGTGAAGACAATTAACGAAGGAATCATCCATGAAGAAGAAGCCGATCTATGAGAGAATGTTGCTGCCCTATATGTCTGCACTCATAAAGCCGGTCACATTAAAAAAATTACTTTTCACCTCCTTAGAAGAAGAATCTCACCATGAGACTTTCACCAGCTTGAAGAACATATTGTTGCCTTTCTATTGAGCTATTACGTGGCCTAAGACTCCTAAAAGTTTAGGAGAAATTGAATTTACAAGCTAAAAATTAAACTTTGCTCATTAAGCCAACCTCATTGACTTATACATGTCAGCTTGTCTCAAGAGACACGTTTGTTCAGAACCTTGGGCAGAATAATGTATTAATATAGGCTCGGGCTGCCTCCAAATATACAAATTTTAAGCGAAGATATAGAGACAAAATGAAGCCCTGTTGACATCTTGTGAATAGTTATGAGATAAGGGAATTAAGGAACAATGATAGCGTGAAGATGACATGCATTTGCTGGTACAATCTTCACAGTTCCACAGGCTCAGGCTTTGATGACATTTCTCGGGTTACTAAACTGTGTCTCGGTGAAGCTGTTGCAGTGACAGTTAAGGCGCCGTGCTACTTTGGACCTATGCAAAGTACTCAACAAACTTCGTTGATTGTGCCTCTCTGTTCTCGAACTTGCTGTGATAAATTTCCTTTTGGAGCTCGGACTTCACCTTACCTTAGTCACTTGTGCAGACCTGTATATCCATTACATTGACAATCATATTTCTCTTGGCTTGAATTTATAGCTCATAAATTTGAGGATTTGTGCTACAATCACCGGTGGAGCCTCAGTGGTATATTTTAGATCTGTGATATTTCAAACTTAAGGAAAGAAGGGTCGGGTCTGAACTTGTGGAGGGGTTAGCCTTTGAAGGCTCGAACCTGTAACAAAGAACCTGTGGCATCCTTGACAATGACAACAACTTGGTGCCAAAATATTATTGCTGAAGTTTTGGTGCAGTAAGGACATTGGTGAAGCTGTGGTGCAGAAGTATTCGTGCAGTACTAAAATCTTGGTGCAGTGTTGAAGTCTTAGTGCAACAACATTGGTGCAAAATTGATGAAGAAGTGTGGGGCAGAATAGATGGTGCAGTATGGTGTATAAATCCTTCTGTAGAAGTATTGGAATAGTTTGAACAATGGTTTGGTGCAGTGTGGTGCAAGGACATTTGTAAAGAAGAATTGTCACAATATAGTGCTGAAGTTTTGGTGCAACAGTGGTCTAGTAGTCTTGAGATAATCCGATATTGAAATATTAGGGCAGTGTAGAAGCGTTGGCGCAAACTTTGGTGCAGACCTTTGGAGGTAACTTGAAGTAATCTTTGGGATTCATCTTGGACCAGATTTGAAGAAGATGCATAACTATTATTAGAGTTGGTGCAAAATTTGGTGCACTTCACTGAAGACACATTGAACTGTTGTATTGAAGATCATAATGAGGTAACTTGAAGAGATTGTTTGGGTATTATGAAGAACAATGGTGACACTTTCTGTATGAAAGGTTGTCATTGATGATGTGAAGTGACAATTAAGTGAGGGGATCGCTAAATATTGTTAGGGCTCAGTGAAGAGGACTTTGGGAGCCGTGAAGTACAACCATACATATCTTGACAAAGCAAATCTATAGGATTGGTGTCCTTGGAGTTGGTGCTGCTAAATTCAAGGTTGGTGCCTTGGATAAGATAGTGTCGAAGCCCTAGAGGTTGGAGCCTCACTAAAGTCCAAGTTGGTGCTTGGCAATAGGTTGGAGTCCGGAAGATTGAAGATCAGTTTCTTCATCTAGGGTTGGAGCCCTATATATATTGTACTTGATTCATTGTAAATATTATATTAATAAAAGCATTCGTTCCTATTGTTCATTTTGTGTTCTAAATATAATTGATACAACTGGTAAAAGTAACAATTGAAAAGAAATACTGATTCACCCCTCTCAGTATTTCCAACACTAATAGGATTGTTTATTAACCACTCCTACTTAAGGAGGTAACACTATTACGAGATCAAAGCCCCAAATTTGGAAGAGAAAAACCCATATCAAGTCTCAATTTGTCCTTGATTGACAAGTTTGGTTCACTTAGATGCACTAATAAATTATTGTACCTGATGGCGAGGATGCAACACTAGACATTATATGTGATTAACATGTGGTTTCATCATGGGATGGGTAACTTAATTGGGGCCCATGTCCACCAGAGGATCATATTGACACCCCTAGGTAAAGCATTGAGAGCCATGGGACTCTCGTCATGTGCAGAGCATCATTTCACAATATGGGCACCTTCAACACCTCTAGGATTTTGCGCATTTCCCGACATTGTTCACGAGATGATGCACTTGGACTAGTGTGCCCTTGCCGCCTTAGCATTTGCCATGTGGTGTGGCAACTAATCCAAGGCCCATAGGTGGTTTGTCTCACCCCTTGAGACATGGGAGGGAAAGAACCATCATCAGATCCCTCAACATTGGAGCATTACATACTATTCTTCCACTAGGAGACCCATGAGATTAGTTTTTGTGCCTTAGACACAAAAGTTGGGCTCACATGATGACTTACATGGAGATTTAGGGGCCATCCCTTAGGTCAAGATTTATGGAGCCCTCTCACACATTTTGGCACTAAGAGGACTCAACATTGCCTTCCAACATCCCTACATCAACACGACATCATCATTTTGGCTTACATTTGGAGGCTAATTCATATTTTTGTGTAGCTACTTGGTCGACTTGTTTCCAAGGGATGTATCTTGCCCGGTTTTATAATGTTGAGGGGCTTGTAGGAATAATTCGACTTAGTTGAACACATATGCATAGAAGATCATTTCATTTGGATTGGATCATCATCATTACTTGGGAAATTCCTCTTAAGCAAACTCACACTTGTTCATGTATTGGCTATTGGAGTATCTTGGATGCATTTTGATATTTACAGTTGATTTTTGATCTTCTTTTGGAGCTATCTCTTGGATTATGGATGGATATATTGCATGTCATCTTGTAAGTGCTTTTTGTTGAAATTTTTCTTTTGAAATACGTCTAATGTATGGAATTGCTGCAACTAGATTAATCCTATATTGTGCCCTAATTTTGTGAAGGTAAATTTTGAAAGCTATTTGGTTGGCAATTGCATATATTATTCATGTCTTGACATGTGATGAATGTTCTTAGTGGTGAAATATTGTTTTTCTCTATAAAACTCCATAATTTTTGAGTAGGTAATTGCTGAGGGTTCGTACCTAGGGCATTGATTCTTGACTTCCTTAAAGACAATTTTGACTAATCTAAAGCATCTAGGACTCCATATGCCCAAAGGACAAGGCACTAGTCCGAGTATTTGTTGATCAAACTCAATCTTTCTCCATAAAATTCCGAGAGCCTAGACACTAAGGCTAAGGTTTTATATCCTTGACCACAAAGTTTGGTGGGCATCCAGTTGGTCTTCATCCATAAAATCTCTTGCCCTAGCTGTGCCCTAAGAGGTACACCCTAGCCTATATTGCCTCAACTTGGGGACTTCTTTGAGAGTTATATGAGCCTAGTACTTGGTGAAGTAAATCATAAGAAGCCCTTTCTCCTCCTTGCCTTGATCTTGGGAGAGTCTCCATCCACGGTTACCTATAAAATCCTATGTCTTGCGAGAGTCTCTTAGAGGGAGCAAAGCACTTTTAGAAGCATCATTTCATCACCTTAAGCTTGCCTTGAAAGGTCCTAACTCATCACCTAGCACCACAAACCCTAGAACATCTATTGAAGGTGATTATTATCCTACTGGGGCTGTTCCCATCGATGAAAGTTTGTAACGAGCAGGGGACATTGGCCATAGTGACAGTGGGCCATTGTCCCATTGTTAGCACTTAGTACAAGTCTTTGTCTTGCAGGGTTTCCCTCTTCAAAGCTTGCTAGATTTTATGGTAGTAATGGGACATTGGCTGTGGTGACAGTGGGGGACATTGGCTGTGGTGACAGTGGGCCATTGTCCCATTGTTAGCACTTCGTCTAACTCTTCGTCTTATAGGGTTTCCCTCTTCAAGGCCTGCTAGATTTTGTGGTAACAATTCCTATTGTGGATTTGCAAGGATCGATTGTAGAGATATCTAAGAACCTCTAGAGGACATTGTGGATTAGGGAGGAAAATATTGACTTTGGAAATCCAAAAGAATGAAGACGTGGAAATCCAAAAGATAACTATTGGATTCGACCTTTTTCCTTGTATAGGACTCGGCCTCCTTGCTGATAGACTTCTGGAGAATTTGTGGAGTAATGGCACTTAAAACCCTTGATTCCTTTGCAGAAGAAATACGACCTCACGCTTGATTGATTGATCTCCAAGGTGACTGTTAAATTCAACCTCTAAATTTGTGAGGAAGATGGTTATTCAACCTCTATATTCATCCTCCTTTTTTCGCCAATAGAGAATGCTCAACTGGCTATTTCTCTTGCAACTCATGCTTTTCTTGGAGATGATTTATGCGTTGGAGATTCGATAATCAATTCTGGAGCCCCGAAGAAATCAACTTCATAATCAACTCCCCAATCCTTGTACTCGGCCTACCTAGAAAAATAATTGCACTCGACCCCTTGGTATAGGAAGAATATCCCTGAAAACACTGAATCACAATGTTAACAATATGTTGCAACAAATCTCGTGAGAACTTCAGAAATAACAAAGAAAAAATGTCCAACTAGGGTGGGAAATGCTATCCACTGAAGATGGATGAAAATTAGCTAGGGTGGCAAGAGATCCACCGAAACTAGTGTAAGGACTTCACCAAAACCTTGCAAATGAAACTCACATGAGCTTGTTACCAATAGAAATGAATATGATGGAATAGAATGATTGATTGTTGAGTTCTGTCCCCCTTTTATGATCTTTCATTGAGACTTCTCCAAGCTTCTAGATCTTCTTTTAATATTACTTTATTGAAGAAGTCACTTTTTTCCTCCTAAGTGACTTTTGCCCCTTTTTATTATTTACTAGTTAGCCTTTTATTTAATAATATCAAAATCGGGTAAATTCACCATGGATCTCCTAGATCAATTTCCCTTCTTGTTAGCCTACAGGAGATAACTAGGCAAGCAAAAATGTAGCCCTTTGGCACAAGAAATTGGGGCCATTACAGTCCTCCCTCTCGAAAATTGCTTGTTCCCAAGCAATTCCATTACTAGTAGTTGCATCCACTCGCTGACCCAATCTAGAACTAATGCTAGGGTCTCAAATGTACCATAGCGCCACTGCATGATGTTGTATCACCCCATCATGAATGAATCCCATGATGCCAGAGTCTTAAACCATCTTGATCGATGTGAAGTAACCTTCTCTCCACTCGCCATCCCAAAAGATAGTTTGCAAGAGGACTTTGAATATTGTTAGTAAGTAGAGCACCTCGATAATTGTAAAAACCCAATCAACTCTTCGAGAAACTCCCCCATCGAGAAATCAATCTCATATACTTTAAGAGCAAACTCCTGAAAATAGAATCCATTCCTTGTCGAAAAGAATCCTTGCCCACACGAATCCTCCATGGTCTCGTCCTGCTCCTCATCTCTTTGTACTAGTGAAATCTCCCATGTCATCAGTGAATCATGAAGGGATGAAATGCTCTCCGTAAAACTAAGACCCAATAGAAGATTTGAATGATCTCCCCTTATAGAAGCCAACTCATCGCTAAGGGTGGCTGAACTGCCAAGTCCTGTGATGCCAAGATCCCATGCCCATTGCAAAGAGAAACTCTCATGCTGACATTGCGATACCCTGGTCATAATTCCCTGCGCATCACGCTCATATTGCATCCTCCTTTCCTGCAATGGTCGACTACGATACTGGTAAAGACCAAAGCTGTGCCGAACCAACAAGGGCAACTTAATAAAGTCAGAGCCCACCACTCCATGGTTAACCTCAATCTTGAGCAACAATAGGGAAAATCTGCTTTGCCACGTAATGAAGGTCTCAGCGGTTCTCCATGTGTGAACTAGATCACTCTCTATCATTGTATTGCTCATCACGGAGTAGAGTGATCCATTGATCAATTGGATCTTTGGATCCCATAGCCAAATCTGTTGTGGCATAATTCCAGTAATTGTTGGAATCCATCTGCATGTCATCTCTGATCCCTGTGTGTAGTCAATATATAGACTCCATATATCTCGAGTTGTTCTGGTGCATGCCAAGCTGCTCCGTTCTCGCCAGATCACACAATGAACTTTGCTAGCTTGCCTTTGTAGCAAACCATGCCATTCCTAGGGTTGCACTCGCCAACTCGCACACTGACCACATGTCACAATTGGGAAGCCTCTTTCCTTATGTTGTGTATCTCGTCCAACTGTCTCAGGTGAGCCTGTCGCATCTTGCTGCTCGTGATGAGGGCATCAAGGGAAAACAACCAACCCCTCTGTGATTGTAAGAAATATCAAAGATAAATAGGTATGTGAGTCCATATGACAATAATCAAGAGACACTCATTTGCCTCCTTATCGATTCCAAATGAGCTACACCCAATGAAACACCTGATGTCCCTTTCAAGAGGTCTCCTTGGAGGCAATGTTCCAAAATCACACTGTGCAGTGCCATCCATGTATCACTACCATCCTCTGCCTAATACTACACTGTGCGCCTTTCGATAGGTCGGGATGGTAGTATATTGGGCAACTAGCGCAAAAATGTCATCATAGTCCTCTCCCTCTTTCTGGAAGAAACCTCTAACGACAAATCTCGTAAGATATTTTTCGATAATTCCATTCGCACCATGCTTAATCTTGTACAAGCATTTAGAAGTCACAACAAATTTTCTTTCGTGTCGTAGAACCAATTCCCACACATGATTCTTCATGTTGGACTCATACTCTTCGTCGCTAACATCCTTCCATACTTGTTCTTTCACAACTTCTTCAAATGTGCATGGTTCACCTTGTGTAATGTTGCTCATAAGTACAACATATCCCTGTTATTGGCATGGCTTCTTGCTTTCCTTGAAGGTTACTCTTGCAACAACATGTTTCTTAGCGTCCTTTAAGTGTCACAAAGCCATCATGGTCTCTTCCTGGCGGGAGGTGTTGAAGAATGTAACTAGGTTCGGTATTGATAATTGTACTTCAGTCATGATGTAATATATAATTGTCAAAATAATTTTTTATTATTAAATTGACTTATTAAAGCATTGGTTTCACGCTTGGGTCAATAGTCAATAGGTCAAAGCACCCATTGTGTGCTCCAAGATTTTTGTTGAGTCAAAGTCAAAATTATTTTTGTAGGAAACCCTTCTTGGGCTCGTTAAGGTCAAGAAAGAAAAATATTTTTATTGTCCTACTCCTTCCCCATCAAGTCAGCCTTCTCAACTATCTACTAGTCGACCTTCAAACACAATGACAAGTCGGCCTGGCCTTATTGATCATGTCGGCTCATTTATGGAGGCTCCAAAGACTATATATACTAAGCAAACTTGTCCCTGTTTGAAGGTGTGAAAAAGTAAGTTTGGTTTTGAAATTCCATAGTGAAATAGGAAGCCAAAGTCTGTAATTACACAAGGAAGCTGAAGTCTGCAGTTACACAGTGAGTGAAGGAAGCCCTGCAGTTACACAGTGAGTGAAGGAGGCCGAAGTTGTGCAATTCCACAAAGATGAAAGGAGGCCGAACTCTGGAATTCCATAGAGGTAAAAGAATGTTGAAGTTTGCAATAGAAGGAGGCCCACATCATGAAGATTTTGACCTTAAAATTCATTGATGTTCATTAAAGATTAAAGAGGCCGACTTGATGGAAGAAAGGAGGTCATTGTCTTGGTCTTGGTTGTCTCACTATCATGTGAATCTACTGAAGGAAAAGTTCTTGACTGTGTTTTCCCCTAGATAGGGGTTTTGCCCTAGTTGAGCGTCTATATCATGTGTTCTCTGGTGTTCTTGTGTTTTTTGGCAATTGTTTTGATGATAATAACATAATTACTAAGAAGAAGAAAATAATAAATCACAAGAAATTGCCAAATAATGGAGAAATCAAATTAAACAAAACTTCCCTCAATTTATCAACATGGTTTGAGAGCTTGGTTCGACTGTATAAGGGTAGGAAGAAGGTTAATCAAAAGCTACAAGTTATCAAGGAGAACCTAAAAACCTAGAACCGAGCTCCTAAAGACCAAAATTTTGGGCACATCTAGAAAGCCCTAGTCATTGTGTTAAGGCCATAGGTCTGGAAAAAGACTGAAGATTTTTAAAAGGCTCATTAGTCTTGAATTGAAACACGAATAGGCTAATTTGACAGGCTATTGAAGGCCAAATTCATTAATAAAGGAACCGAAGCCTTGGGCAGGTTCCTTATAGTCTGAAATCATCATTTAAGGAAACCAAAATCTTTGTGTTACCACAAAAAATCGAGATTTCTTAGTATATCATTTTTGGTGGATTCTTTTGAAGTCAAGGTCTTGAAGATATTCATTGAGTCTTCTCTCACAGAGAAGAAATGTGAATCCATACAGTGTTATAATATCTACAAGGTTATAAGCAACATTGTAATACAAAGTTCTAAGTTGAATGGCATGGTGAAGAGGAAGAACAAAAGCTTCCTTGAAAGTGCATGGCGGATGCTCAATAGTATTGCCAATTTTCTTTTGGGCAGTGATTAGAGCAATTATGGGTTTTGTAAAACAAACTTCCCATTGTGGCATTTTAGAAGAAGAGCGCCTTTGAAGTAATGGAACAAGAGGATGCCAAGTGTTAAACATTTGAAGACTTTTGGTTGTTCTGTGTATGCACATACGAGAAGAGAGGACAAAAAGAGTGTGAAGTGCATCATTGGCTTTATGACCCGGATAAGCATACAATCATCACAAGTTGAGATGTAATTTTGACAAGGGACTTGTTCCTGGATTTAAGACCTCTGTGGTTAATATCTTGTAACTTATTAACCGGTGAACCCACAGTAAAAACCATTTTTCCGTCAACGTTTCAAATCCCAACAGGGATCCATCATCAGGACCATTTTGAATGTTGATAGTAGAAGAGCTCAATTGCGAGATTTAAATAGTTATGAGGTGAGCTGTTTTGTTTTAAGGAATGAAGGTCGGCTACTTAATATTTGGATAAAATAAAATTAATTATTAAGTAGTCGACCTTCATTCCTTAAAACAAAACAACTCACCTCATAACTATTTAAGTCTCGTAATTGAGCTCTTCTACTATCAACATTCAAAATAGTCCTGATGATGGATCCCTGTTGGGATTTGAAACGTTGACGGAGAAATGGTTTTTGCTGTGGGTTCTCCGGTTACTAAGTTACAAGGGACTTCTTGTCGCACAGATTGTCACGACAACGCTTAGAACGGGGGCTGTCACCCTGATCCCCGATCTCTCCGTTTAAGCCTGTCTCCCACAACTAAGGGGGGTAGACCCTATAGGACAGTGGATGACCAACTGTGGACCAGTTGGGTTGGTAGACACGAGGGGAAACATGCACTTAATTGATTTTGTTAAGTTAATAGACCAGTGCGTTATGGAGTTAATGACTGAATGATTATTTATGAAATGCTTGCAGAAATATGAACTCATTAACAATCATTTACCATCAAATAACTCAAACGAAGATTAACTTTTACCAAATGCGAGATAATCGATAAATGCTCAATGGCTTAACGATATTCTAGCAATTAAAATACGAAAGTTTAAATGCTGTGATTTTAAATGCTAACCAGTTATCACTTTCATATAGCTAATCTTCAAATGAACATTTAAGCATAATTAACCACATAAAAAATGATAAATATTAATCCCACATCAAAATTTTAGCTTCAGCAGAAAAGATATATTGCAAACATGACAAATCCTTGAGCCAAGACTGAATCTGGCAAAATATTTTTATATTTTCAAATAAAACAAGACTAAGCTAACTAAAGTCTAAATAAATGAAACTTAAATCTAAATAAAATTCTAAACTATATATAACAAAATAGAAGGTCTAAAGGTTACTTTTTATGTTTTTGAGATTTTTATATATTTTTTATATTTTTTAAAGTCAAAAAAACCAAATAAGAAAATCTACAATCTAAATCAAACTAAAATCTAATCTAAATTAAAAGAAAAGTTTTTATGGCTTTTTTAATTTTATTTATTTATTTTTTAGTTTTATATCAAAAGCTAAAATCAAATAAATCTAATTCTAAAAAAACTAAAAGAAATGAAAAGAGAAATCAAAAGCTTCTAATCTATTCATATAACAAAAATGAAAGTCGATTATATTTTTTTATTTTATTTTATGAAACCTGATTGAAATAAAAAAAAGAAATGAAATGTTAAAACTCTAATGAAACAAAAAAATCTAGTTTAAAACCTAAACTAAGATACGCGAATACAAGCCAAATAAAGAAAATCGAAATGCTTTGTTTATTGTTTGAGCAGGTGGCTCGTCGATCCAAGGAGGCTGCGGAGGAGTTTTACAGTCAGGGATACCCAATGTGTTTTCTCCTTGCAGGTTGGGTAGGTGTCGGGATGAAGACGTGACGGTCTTGGCAAGAGAGAAGAGGGCAGGCGTAATGGAGAGGGAACAAGCCAAATGTGGGCGCGGACAGGGAATACACCGCTGGAGAAGGAAATGGCAATGTGATGAATGGATTTGGAGCAGCCGGAGAGCAACGCAGAGAGTGAGCTGCGGGTTTGATGGAGATGAGGAGATTCGTAGGATAGGGAGAAACTGCGTGAGGAAAATGAAATGTGTGGGGCGATGGACAAGCAAAAAGCGTGAGGATTTGCTGATCTGGGCAACGATGCTGATTTGCTGATTTGCTAATTTGGATAATGGCAACGACTTTATTGATCTGGAAAGCGTGGGAATGGTGATAGGAACTGCGTGGGTGTGGAGGGCGACGGAGAGGTTTCATTGGAGGGAGAAAGACATGAGGAGCTGTGAGAGAGCAGCTGATACGCTGAAAATAACAAGGCTGCGCAGAGAAGAGCTGAGGCAGACAGCGGAATGAAGGAGATTGAGGGAGTAGAAGCGTATGACTGCATGAGAGATGCGTTGAATCATTTGCAGGCTCTGACAGTAGCAGAGAAGATGCGAGATGTCTCACATAGGTGGAATTGGTGGCCTTTGAGCTGCGGATTGAATGGCAGCGATGATGGCTCGGAGAAGTTTGCACGGTGCAGCGTAAGGAGAAGCTGGGATGACTGTGGGAATGTGTGTAAAATAGAACGCAGATTTGCCTCCAAAAAAAAAGAATTCAAAATGCCCCCGTAACACAATGAAACCCTGAGCAATAACAAGGCGTTGATCAAACCCTCGAAAATCTTCAGAAAACTCTGCAAGAACTGAACCTGAGGCTAGATCTTACCCTCCAGGGCCCATATCTGGCTTCAAACAAAAATTTCTTTTCAGACCTGCAACCTGCAATGGAAAAACAAACACCCAGAGAATATATATGTAAGGATTAAAACTAAAACCCTACAAACTAGCTACAATATTTACAGTTTTATGACTCTACAACAACCAATTTGTCAGTAATCCTCAATAATATTTTCAGAAATTTCAGATTTTACTATGAGATACTTCATAAATCTCTCATGCATTCAAAAATAAACTTAAATGATAAACCCTGGATTGAAACTAGCTGGGCTCTATAAGAGAATGCTTTTTGGGAGTTCGCTGGTTCAGCCGAGAACTTCCCCAAACGCCCGTTGATCCTTACAATCTACATTTTCCTGCACAACTCACTTCAACTATCAATAAAGAGGGAAAAAACAGTAGTAAAATCCAAATCTAATGGAGATACCTGCCATTACTTTTAGAAATTCTATTACCATTAAAACCCTAGTGAGTAAACAAGATACCTGTGTTCAACATCACTCTTCACCAAGCTATTACTAATCGCTGAAAATAAAATTATGCAGAAAATAAAATAGCTTACAACACTTCAGGAGAGTAACACCAGCAAGATTTCAACCCCAAAGTCTTCCTTTATTGCACCAGAAAAAGTTAACAAGAGAGCTTTCTTCAGCACAAGACTCACAGATTGAATGATCTCAAATGACCCCTAGCACCCTATTTAAAGGAAAAATTCCCAATGGTTAGTTCGAGTGATCCATGTCAAACTAATCTCGACTGTCGATGAGGATCAAGATTTCTTTTAATCTCATCCGTCGAATTTTAAAATGCATTTTAATATTAAAAAATTTTAAAATTCTACATTTATTTACTATTCACAAAATTTGACTTATTTTTATTTATTTTTTTTTTAAATTTATTTTATTTTATTTTTTATTTTTAAATATAATATATTTTTAATTTTTTAATTTTATTATTACTTTTTTATATTTTATTATTTTTTAATTTTTTTTTTTATTATTTTCATTTTTCGTTTTTGGATCCTCGAACTTAGCCTTTGGAAAAATCACTTAGGACCTAGGACTTAGGACTTATGAGGGGATTAAAACATTTTCTAACCCTCAAGACACTTTCCATCATGACTTTTACAATTTTACATCTCAAGGGGGAAATCCCATTTGACATACACCCTCATAGACCACCCAGTTTTGCGACCAAATATAATCTAGCAGATTAACTCTCTAGGATTCCCCTAAGATTCTAATGACAAAATTTGTTCCGGCTTTGGGGTTTGGCTATAGGAAAACTCTGCCATTCATGGATTAGTGAGACAAAAAACCTTCCAGAACTTAGATCATCACTAGAAAATTAGGTCCACTTAGGCAATTTACTTACATGACTTAGATCTGCTAAGATTATTTACAATGTACACATGCAGACTAGGTTTACAACATAACATGATCATGTTGATGATGATAGTCAAATGGCACGGACATATCGATCAAGCGCTATCCCTTTTGAAAAAGGGGGTGTACTGC
The DNA here is from genome assembly GCA_000404065.3 of Pinus taeda. Taxonomy (NCBI): domain Eukaryota; kingdom Viridiplantae; phylum Streptophyta; class Pinopsida; order Pinales; family Pinaceae; genus Pinus; species Pinus taeda. Next base: position 14,324 of record APFE030058679.1, read on the forward strand.
TATGGGTAGTTGACACGTAGTGCTCAACAAGACCTATTGGAGATGGAGATTAAACAGAGAGCATCGGAGTGCTGGGTTTTGAATTTGATGAAGTTGGAGAGTCCTCACGATAGGGGCACATTGGTGTTGAAGCAGTAATTTCTGAAGATCACATGGAGGAATAAAAACCGATGGAGAGTGGAATGTTACTGGGAAAAATGAGGAATTGGAAGGTGGGCAAAGTCACAGGCCCATGGATATGGAGAAAGCAAGCGTAAAGCAAGTCATGATCTCAAAAGAAATGTCTGTCCACCTTTTAAGAATTCATGGCATCTAAAAGAAGGCCTTATAGCAACTTCTATAATCAAGAAGGACAAAGGTACGTAATCATGAGGTCTGTATAAGATGTTTTTTTCAAGGATCTAACATGAAATATTTTAGGATTAGTTGTTTATATAATTCTAGGATTTGTTGTCTTCTCTATCAAAAGATGTTAATATTGGAATTAAACCCTAGATGACGCATGAAAGCTTTTGTCATATAGAAACCCTAAACACTCAGTACTCTTGACTTCTAGGGTTTGTAAATAGTTCTGGGTGTCGAATAAACTCCAGTGTTGATTAAAGGAGAAATACTTTGATTTTTGCTAGATCTAA
>APFE030058692.1:0-11703 GCA_000404065.3 Pinus taeda
AGCACAAGTCTCACAACGGGATCTCAATGATCAAGGATTCTAGAGGCCACCGTCTCAATAACCACAAAGAAATAGAAGTTGTGTTGGTTCAACATTTTCAAGGCAGAGCGGAGGAACCTCTCTTAGATAGATCTCAATTTATCAGGGACTTCACAAATCACGTTCCTAAGCTAGTAACAAGAGAGGATAATTATAATCTTAATAGGTCGGTGAATGAAGAGGAGGTCAGTGAAGTCATCAAAGAAATGCATAATGGAAAAGCACCAGGCCTGGATGGTTTCAATGTAGATTTCTTTAAAGCATGTTGGAGTATTGTCACGCAAGATATACTGTATGTGGTGGAGGATTCCATGAATAATAGAACATTATTCAAGGCAGTCAACACATCCTTCATCTCCTTTATTCCTAATATTACAATGCTATGACACCAGATAGATTCAAACCTATAGCTTTATGCAATGTGGTGTATAAGATAATTTCCAAAATAATTGCCAATAGACTTAAACCGTTTCTTCGTACTTTGGTCTCTGTGGAGAAAACGGGGTATGTGGAGGGCAAAGAAATTCTCAATAATAACAATCAAGCTCATGAGGTGGTTCAGTCATTGATAAGTAATAGGTAGGCAGGAATGATTATGTAATTAGACCTTCAAAAGGCTTATGATAACTTAAATTGGGCCTACATCAGGAAGGTCCTCCTGGCTTATGGATTTGACCACAACTGGGTGAGATGGGTAATGGCCCTGTGACTACCTCTAGTTTTTCAATTCTGGTGAATGGTTCTCCATCAAACACCTTTAAACCTTCAAGAGGCCTCAGGCAAGGAGATCCTCTCTCCCCCTTTTTCTTTATTCTTATGATGGAAGGACTAGGCTGATCCATCAAGTCCACTAGAGAAGCAGGTAAGATCCAGTGTCTCAAACTATCCAGGAACGGATGTACTTTAACCCATCAACAATTTGTAGATGATACCATGCTACAACACATCCCCACGGTCAAGGAAGCACTAGCTTACAAACAAATCACGTGTGACTTTTCTATGGCAGTGGGTACAGAGGTAAGCCTTTCCAAATCAAAGATTTTATTTTTCAATACTAACATTGTTATTCGACGAAACATTTCGAGAATTCTGGGCTTTCAAAGACATATGCTTCCATCCAAATATTTGGGAGTACCACTCACAGACAAACCTCTAAACAAGACAGTTTGGGAGCCTGTGATTAATAAGCTGGAGGACAAGACTCAAAAATGGAAAAATAGATCTTTGAACTTGGTGGGAAGGCTGGTGCTTACAAAAGTTGTCCTTCAATCAGTTCCTATCTTCATTTTTTCAACCCTTCCGGCTCCAAAAGGAGTTATGCAACAATGTAGAAATATCCAAAGAGGTTTTCTCTAGGGCAAGGGGGAAGAAAAGAAGAAATCAACCTTGATAGCCTGGGAAAAGATATGCAAACCTAAAACAAAAGGAGGTTTAGGACTAGATGATCCTGAAGTGCTAAACAAAGTTTTGGGGGAAAAATTATGGTGGAGATGGATACGAGATTCAAATGCTCGTTGGGAACAAATTTGGAACCAGAAATATGCAAGTAATTGGCAAGGAAAGGACCATATAAGAATCTATGGAATCATAAAAGGCTCCCACATCTAGAACAAAGCTTGGGAGTACAGAAGCATAATTTAGAAAAATAGTTTCTGGGAAATTAGAGCTGGAGAACTGGCTGGGTTTTGGAAAGATAAATAGTAAAAGGAACCTAAGTTGTTAAGAGAAGACTTTGTAGATCTCAAGCATGATACTGACACCAAAGGGCTACTACGAGTAAATGAATTTTGGGATCAAACAAATAGCGGAGGAAAATGGAGAACTTGGAAGGAATTGGATTACAAGGATAATGGCCCCTTCAAAGCACAGGATGAGGCTCTAACAACCATCTTGGATCAAAGAAAGATCCTGATTTTAGCTGATTCTAACCAAATAAGATGGGGAAATAACAATGAAGAAACCTTTAATCTTAAAGAGCCAAAACACATAGCCCTTGAGCTTGATTCTACAAAACCGAATGGGGTTTGGAAGAATCTTTGGAAGAACAAGGGATGGATGAAAACCAAACTATTCATGTGGCTTGTGCATCATAAGAAAATTCTTACTTGGGAGAACATTGGGAAAAAGGGTGTTTATGCCCCATCCAGATGTCAGCTATGTGATTCACATGAGGAAACTATGGAGCACCTTCTCAACCTCTGCATATTTACTTCCACATTGTGGGATGGGATTGCCTCAATATTCAGACAAATAGATAGGGACAAAGGAAGCATGACCAATACCCTAAAGAATTGGAGGAGAAACTTCTCTGTTTATGAAATGATAAACAAAGCTTGGGTTTTAAATCCCAGCTTCCTAATTTGGGATGTCTGTAAGGAACACAACCATAGAATTTTCAAAAATAAAAAGAGTTCCTCCCAAAGTATCATGGAACAAATTTTAAAACAGCTCAAGGAGACAATTGGAACTTTAATGAAAACACCCCCTAAGAACCTCCCTTCAAATGTTGATGTGCAGATATTACTTCAATTGGGTATGCATGGGGTGATACCTTAGGGAAATAACAGACTGGGAGCATAACGAGTCACTAAAAATGATTTCTAGCATCCTCCCCCTCAGGGATATATGAAATGTAACATATATGGGGCCTCAAAAGTAAATTCGGGCATGGTTGGTTATGGAGGAGTGATAAGGGATGAGGAGGCTGTATACAATACATTTTTCATTGTAAATTGGGAAGAGCCACAAACAATATAGCGGAGCTAATGGCCCTAGAGCAATGTTTAGAAATCCTAAAAAATGACAATCTTCAGAACATCATAGTTGAAGTAGACTTAGAGTTGATTATCGATTTGGTCAAGAGAATCTATTGTGGTTCAAATCTAGAAAAATTCTCTCGAGGCATTGGAGGCTTATTCAAGTCTATCAAAGAATCCATCTCCACCTTTATAACATGAGAACCTTAAGGTTCACGCATGTTCATAGGATTCCCAATAAATTGGTGGATATACTTGCTAATAAAGGCGCTCTATGTGCTAAGAGCAACAATAATTATAGATGGCAAGAGGTTCCCTAGGGCAGATTGAGGGATGATTGTCTCAACCAAGCGAATATGTACCAAGAAATATATTAGAACAGGGGTTGCTAGCAGAGTGCAGAGGTTGGGTTTTCGAAAAGAAGTTGTCAACCTGAAGTGGCTATCCTGGGGTAATTTAAAAAAAAAAAAACCAACATTCAGTCCTTTGTCATCTATATCAGTCCATAACAGCTTAGACCCAGGATTCTAGAGTGGCCAAGGATTTATTGTAACTATATTTCAACGTGGATCAACTCAGCTTTGCCTTGCAGGGAGATGGGGCAGGGATTTTCCAGTAAAAAAGAACAGTGAAAATCTTACAAGAGATATGGCCCTGTCAGAAATGGACGTAGCGAATCAATGGTTTTTGGGTTTTCGGAAAGCCCCAAAACCTGAAGTGGTTTTCTTGAATTGAGCCCGATGCCACACATTGATCGACACTTGTTTCAGGAAAGAAAGAGAATTCTTCCTTTATCGAGTGGGAATTCCTCCTGCTCCTCTTCAATCCAATATCCCTCTCAACCATTGGATCAAAAGGTTGGGAATCAAGGGCCATGATTCAAGGTGCATGTTGGTGGGTCCGGGGCAGATTCTTGGCTTCCTCAGCAGACTCGAAATCTTCTAGGTCTAAGATCTAATTCATATTTATGTCCACCACTTGTTTTTCTATACCACTCTCAAGGTGGTTTTAGGTTCATCAGGTGCCCTCAACTCCAGAAGTGGTTTCCTAGAAAGGAGCCCAATGCCACTCATCATGCAACACATGGCTCTAGCAGGAGAGAGAATACCACCCTCATCGAATGGGTATTCTCCTGGCTTCCTTCCCTCCTGATATGTATTTCAACCGTTAGATCTTGTAGTGGTGGATCAACGACACAGGATCACTGAGCATGTTGGGGGGGTCTGGGTCAGACACTTGGTTTCCTTAGTGAGCTTGATTTTTGTATTTTGTGTTTCTTTTTTCCTTTTAAACACTCTGTAATGCGGGAAGGATCATTTTGTTTTTTTTGCTTGATGGATCCTGGAGATCGAGTCGAATGGTACATTAGTCTCTTGACTTAGGTCATGATCATTTGGCACTTTTCCCAACATGCCTAGAAATAGGCATATCTCTGGCCTTTTCTACCCTGGGTTTTTTGTATTTTATGTAATCTTTTATACAAAGAATTCAAAAGAAGGTTCGACTCTTGCTTAAGAAAAAAAGGAAGATTTCACCTCAATTTCTTTTTTTTCGGATTACAACACCTAAAAATCCAAAAAGACACACTAAAGAAAACTCCAAATAAAATAGAATCCAACTTTACAAAGAGCCAAAGAGCCAAATGGAATTGATATATCTCTGCATACATAAAATTAAATGGTGGAAAAAAAGTAGTGATATGTAAGTGAGTTTTAAATGATGAGACGTTGCTAATATCCTGAAATTAAATATTTTTAATTATCTATCTATCTATCTATATGTATATATCTATTTTTGTATTTTTGAACATATTGACCCTACAAAAAAATGATATAAAAAGACTTTTAAACAGATATATAATATATATAATATATATTATATATATATATATATAATATAATATAATATATAATATATATATATATATATATTAATTGAAGCATCAATTTTATAAATGAATTATTTAGAGATATATTTTAATGGATGTATAAAAAAAATTATGAAATATTTAAACAATCTGATGGAAATAGAGAATATAAGTGAAGTAGTGGTAAATTTATGAGCATGAAATCTAAACATATTTAAAATTAAAGGAGAATAAAATTAGTATAATATTTTATTAATAGTCAATTTATAATGATATTAATGATTTTTTTTAATCATGAGCAATTAATAACAATAGATATTGTAAAACTGTAACTAGTTGTCATGGGTGTGGCCTCTAGAAGCTACACTGCTGATGCAAGAGAATTCGACTGAAAAGGCGACAACTGGAAATGGTTTTTTATTTTTTCTGGAAAGAAAGAAAAACATTTCGAATTTTGTTTTATTTTTGTTTTACTTAAATTAAGGCTGACACAGTCATTGTCCTTTAAAAATTAATTAAGCAAGTAAAATAGGATTAGTTAAGAGTATGTTTAAAGAAACTGAAAGGTAATTGAGGAACAATTCATCAACTGTAAGGAATTGCTAGTAAGGCATTAAAAAGAAAAAAACTAGATCCTCATAAGGGAGGCTACCATCCAGAGAGAAGAAAGGACATAGAATATGAAATTAAAATTATTTCTTGAATATCTAAGAAAGCAAATGAATCTAGAACCTGTTATTAAGGAAGCAAGACAATTTCTCCTTTTCCTGTGCATGAATGTTTCACACATTGTGTTAAAGAAAAATAGTGAAATAATTCATTAAGCGGCCAAATGACATCGACAAAAATCTTGCGACTGAAGGCATCTCAGACCAGGAACCAGACAAAGGCAAATCCAACAAAGATATCATATCCTTCCTCAACAACAAAGACTCCCAAAGACAAGGCTGTGGAGCACTGTTCTCCAGGCACAACCTGCACACCACCACAAAAACAAGGTGGGCAGTCAAGAAACCAGTAGGGCAAACAAAACAAAAGGACACTGAGGAGATAAACAAAGGGAGGATCAAGGATTTACCTGGAAAAGGCCTGACTCTGAGCCATAGGACGAGAACCGAGTCTCTCGCCAGAGGATTTCTTCCAACAGGAATGCCATAGGAGAAGTTTACTTGCTTACCAAGGAACCAGAGGGTTAGAGGCATAAAAATGAGATGCGTAAATGAAATTGGAACAAAAAATTACCTGAGGTAGTGTTCACTGACCTACCCACCGAGTAGCAAGGAATGAACCTATGGTTACATAGAACTATATCAACACCAAAACCAACACCAAAAAAAATCATCACGAGTAGAGTAGAGACAAAGCCTGAGCCGGGTAACAACGAAAAAAATGAAACAACTTGTGTATTGAAAGTCAACCTGAAACCTCCGAGAGCCAGCAAAATAAACCACCACAAGGAACAAGTGAAGGCACAACGCTAACAAACCACCACAAGGTACAAGCGAAGGCACAATGCTAATAAACCACCACAAGGAACAAGCGAAGGCACAGTGCTAACAAACCACCACAAGAAACAAGTGAAGGCACAATGCACCCACAGAGCTTAGCCAGACCAACAGCAAATACAAGAATCAACTCCTAATTAACCTTGGTAGGTGTGAAATTACCGCATTTGCGAAACCAAGGCCAGTACAAAGGGCAGGCCGAAACAATTAAGCACATTAAAACCTCACACTAAAACCCTGTATTGTTTATTTGAAAAATTGACAAGAGTTAAATGGTCATTGATACATGTCCCTCCTCAATATTTCCACCAAATTTTGGTATCAAAGGAAGTTAGTTCCTTTCTCTCAGTAAAGATGGAGGTAGGAAGAAGAGGTCGAGGTAAAACCATTAGAAGAGTAGCAAATGAAGGGCTACGGGAGAAGATTAGGACTTTAACTACACGTTTGGTAGCATTGGAAGGAGGAAAGTGTAGAGATCCAGAAGGTGGGGATGACAATGAGGAGGAAAACGCATCCACGATGGACGGGTCAGATGAAGAGGGACCAAGCATTAAACTATTGAGGTCAGCGTTGTTGGCTAGTAGCAAGCAAAGACTGGAGCTTTATAATTATGATGGAAGTTTGTCCACAGACGCATTGTTAGACTGGATAAGTGAGCTAGATAGATATTTTGAATATGAAGAAATCAACAAAGGCAAGAAGATCAGGTTTGTTGTCACCAAGTTGAATGGACATGCAAAACTGTGGTGGGACAGTGTGTAGGGAGAAAGGATAATATTGAACAAACCATTGATTAAAAATGGGACATGATGATTGCTAGGATAAAGAGTAAGTTTTTTCCTAAAGGTACCAAATTGCCCTTTATAGACAAGTACAGAACCTGAGAGAAAGAATGAGGACCGTAAAGGAATATAATGAAGAATTTTATAAAGTAAACCTGAGATCTCGCTATGTTGAAGATACCCCTAAAAAAACAACGAGGTTTGTAAATGGTCTAGGGATTGAGATCCTAGACGAAATTAGTATTTTTTCCCTTAAGACCATAAAGGAAGCCTATCAGAGTGCTTTGAAGGGAGAGGAAAATATTTCTAGGAAACAAAATGCCTGAAGAGGACTGGTTCTGGTAGAGGTAGGGGACAGTCCTTTGGTAGAGGTAGAACTGCCAACAGGAATGAAGAGGGCAGCAGTTCGAAAAATTCGGGACAGACTAAAAGGGAAGGTAACACCAGAGGAGGAAGGTCATGCCAACGAGAAAGAGGTAATGAAAAAGGTAGAGGAAATACCTATTAGTGTTACAAGTGTCACAAGTGGGGACACAAGTCCTTTGAATGTCCTGAAAAAGAAAAAACTAGAAAGTGGGGAGCATATGTTGCTCAGCTCGATGAAGTAGAGCCACCGCCACAGGAGGTGGAAAATATGTCTTAAACTAGGGAAGCCTTGGTGTTGAACAAGGTATTATTGAAACCAGCTAAGGAAGTAGCTGATCAGACACAGAGGAAAGCATTGTTCCAAACTATGTGCAAGTCGCATGGGAAATGTTGCAAATTAATCATAGATAGTGGAATTACTAATAATCTGGTAGCTACTGAAATGGTGGGGAAATTGGGTTTGAAGAAGTTGAAGCACCCAACTCCATATAGGGTGTCTTGGTTGTAGAAAGATCACCAATTGTTGGTCGATGAGTAGTGTAAATTAGAGTTTCACATTGGCAAGTACAAGGACAAGGTGACTTGAAAGATCATGCTGATGGGCGTGTGCCATATTCTGTTGAGCAGACTATGGCAGTATGATAGGAAGGTCATCCATGACAGGGAAAAAACTGGTTACAAGTTTGTTAAAGATAGGATAAAGCATATGCTAGTTCCCATGAAGGAAGAGGATGTTGTAGAAACTAGTGGAACAAAAGCATTACTGTTAGGTGGAAAAGAGTTTATGCAAAAGATGGAGGATAATAAGCTAAAATATGTAATTGTGCGAAGGCCAAAACCAATTATTGGTCCATACTGAAATCACTAACTTACCTAAAGAGATACAGGACACGATGTAGGAATTTAGTGATATTGTGGTGGATGATCTACCAAACAAATTACCAGTAAAGCGGAGCATTAGTCTTCATATTGATTTCATTCCAGGAGCTAGTTTTCCAAACAAACCTACTTACTGGATGAGTCGGAAGGACAATGAAGAAATCACGAAGCAGGTGTAGGAGCTGTTGAATAAAGGACTAATTCACAAAGTATAAGCCCTTGTGCCTTTCTGACTGTTTTAGCTCCCAAGAAAGGAGGTGAGTGGAGGATGTGCACTGATTCCCGGGAAGTTAACAAGAACATTATCAGGTACAGTTTTCCTTTACCTCGGATGGATGATATGATGGATTGTTTGAGTGGAGTTGCATACTTTTCAAATATAGACTTGAAAAGCAGCTACCACAAAATTAGGATTCAAGAAGGTGATGAGTGGAAGATAGCTTTCAACACTAATGAAGGCTTATATGAATGGTTGGTTTTGCCATTTGGACTGAGCGATGCTCCCCAGCATGTTCATGTGTTTAATGAATGAGATGATTGATCGAGGAGGATATTGGTGGCCACTCACCAAGTCCACTTAGACCCCCACTATTGTTCCTTTCAGCATTTTAGTTTCCTTAATTGTAGCACAATTTCCTATTTTTAGCAGTTTTTCGAGTCCTGAACTCCTGGAGCCGTTTTGAGGCCCTAAACGTTGTTTTTTGGGAAAACAAGTTGCATCATGGGTCCATGGACCGATGTTTCTCTTCCAAAAGTTGTAGTTCTCAGATAGATCTTTCTAACGAGATATTGTATGCATCAAATGGAGATCGTATGCCAACGTTACGACCCAGGGAAGTTGATGTACCAATTTACCCAAACAAGGCCCACAGTTTGGCATTTCATCTTCTAGGGTTAGGTTTTTGGATGTTTAGGGCTTTCCAATGTTTTTTAACAATAAATATGCCTTCGAGCTTCATTGTAACACAATTCAGAGGCATGTAGCTGCCACATCTCTTCTCAGAGATAACCTACCATTGCCCTAGTTGGTTTATTTCCATTACTGTTTGTAAGCATATTTCATTATTTTACATTAATGAAATGAAGTATTATTTATGTTGCATATATGTGTTTATGGTTATCTCTGTAATTTTTTGCATTCTTTTTTAAATTTGGATCAGTGGTATCAGAGTGGTCTTCTTTTTCTTTGTTTTTCTTTGCATGTCCCCAACGAGGTCAGGATATAAGGAGTTAGGCCTTGAACTGGTCGAACCTTTGCAAGAGCAGCCTCGCAAATCCCGACGGCCTCCCATGGTGGATGAGAAGAAAAATGAGGGGGTAGGAGATCCTATCAAAATCTTTCTCAAAGAAGCCCTCGAGTGACAAAGGAACACGATGATGGACAACTTTGACAAGTTCCTTCAGCGGCTACCCAGAAGCGACACATCGGCTTCCAACAACTACTCTAGAAACGCCACGCCCTTTAAGGTACAGGTTAATTTTGAAAGCCCCATATTCGAGGGTTAGATAGACACAAATGTTGTAGATAAATGGTTAAATCTGCTAGAGGTTTATTTTTCTGTTCATGAATTTTTGAGTCGGGAAAAGATTGTTTTCGCTCTTCTCAAAGCAGCCCCCGACGTCAAGGACTAGTGGTAAACCTACTGCGAGTAGAAGGATGAAAATACTGGCTCACTATTTTTAGCCACACCGACCTAGAATTTATTCCGGGATGCCATCAATGAGTAGTACTACCCTGTCGAAAGCTATGAGGATCAATACATAAAGTGGACCACGCTGTGGCAGGGAAGGGACCAAGACATGCTGGAGTTTACAAATATTTTCCATACCCTTCGAACAAAGTTGGGTATATAGGATTCGAAGCAACGTTTGATACTCAAATACACGGCTGCCTGCACAAGTACATCCAGGAGGAAATATAGTTCCTAAACATATCCTCGCTTGGCATAGCATACCTATATGATGTCAAGATCGAGCAAAAGTTGAAACAGAAGAAGTGAGACTTTGGATCTGCGAATCCGAAGGAAGGGAAAGGTGCCCCTAAACGACAGAACAAAGGGCAAAGCCAAGGCGGGGCAGCCCAAGACAACTCGCCAAAGATGCCAGCAAAGAACAACACCACAAAGCTAAAAAAGGACACAGGAAAATGGTGTGAGTTTCATAAGAGTTCCACTCACAATGCAAGTGAGTGTCGGGCCAAGCAGTCACTAGTGGCTGAGAAAAAGGTTTCAGAATCAGATGCATGTTCCAACTTTGAATCAGAACCCAACAAGGGGAATGACAAAGGGAAGCAGATTATCGATGTGGAGCCCAACGCCATCATTGCCACCACGAAGATCCAGAAAGAGGAACCATAAGATCTAGAGGGGGAGGAGCGTCTCTTCCACACCCAGATGTGGGTAAAGGGATCCCCGCTATAGTGCATTTTTTACAGCGGGATCCAAAAGAACCTCATTTCAGCAGAGGTCGTGAAGCGGCTAGGCTTACCGACCACAACACATCTACAACCGTACACCATCGGGTGGCTTCACCTAGGACGGGATCTTCACGTGAGCCAACAGTGTCACCTTCCATACGACATCAAGCCCTTCATGGATGAGGTAATGTGTGAAAATGTTCCCCTTGAAGTTTGTGATGTATTATTAGGAAAACCATAATTTTGGAAGTGACATCTTGTGTATGAATCAAGGCCCTATCTTGTTATTATTACTTTGTGAAATAAGTTGTACATGATATTGGAGGTAGCACCGCTTACCACCATCTCTTTGGTTACTGCAAAACAATGTAGTAAGCTCATTTCTAAAATTGGGAAATTTGTTTTCCTGATGATACACCCTCAAAGAAAGAAGAAGACAGTGGCCATGACCACCAGACAGGGCCCCTCCACACAACAACTATAGATGGACAAGGTTGTGGAGTAGTACAAGGACACCTTCACCTCCCTCATAGGGGTTCCTTTACACTGTCAGGTCAAGCACTCCATCGATCTGACCCCAGGTGCACCGCTTCTCAATGGTCACCCATCGACCACCGACCCCTCCAGTTCATATAAACCCAAGGAAAATTGCAGAATGATCGCCATCAGGAGTGGTCCACATACCTGCAATAGTTCCATTTGAATATCAAGTATAAGAAGGGCAGCACCAATAATGTTGCAGATTGACTCAGTTGACCATCGATCATGGCACTAACCACCGTGCTCAACTCTTGTGGGCATGAGACTTCTGATTTGCCACTTCTCTACAAAAGCGACCCACAATTTTGCCACACATACCATACACTCTTGGAGGGTTGGCATGCTCCAGATTTTCACCTCTAGGATGCCCTATTATGCCACCTGGGTCACCTTTGTGTTCCTTCAAGTGAGCATGCCAAGATGATTTTGGAAGCACACTACAGTCGATCTGTTGGGCATTTCAGGGTCGAGAAAATAGTGGAAGTAATACAAAAGTATTTCAATTGGCCAAATTTACGATAGGATGTCGGGAAGTACATCAGATCATGCATCG
>APFE030058694.1:0-23942 GCA_000404065.3 Pinus taeda
TTATCATTTTTAATTGTTTTATTTTATTTTATTTTATTTTTATTTTCTTTTGACCAAGTCAAAATGTTTACAAGACATTAAAATATCTCTACATATTGGGCAATGACTCGTCATGCTATTACTTTAAACCTTTTTTTATTTTTCAATTGAGCCCACATGTAAATATAATGAGTTATGGTTTGCGGGAAAGTGGTATTGATAAGCCATGATATTGGCCTATGGTATTGTAACAAGGCTTATCTACAAGCTAATAATATGCATGATAAACTAGGGGTGGATATCCATGATTAAGAAATCTTGTGAATATTGTAAGTATTAAATTTTAATTTAAAAATGTTATATTAAATTAAATTGAAAGTAAAATATTATAAAGATATTTTTGAATTTTTTTTGAAATGAGTTTATGGTTTTTTTTTGGTAATGGTATTGAATACAGCCATTGTATTGACCCATGGTAATTGTAAACAAAAGCCTATTTAAAAGTGTATAATATCCATCATAAAATAAAGTGAATGATCATGGATTAAAGAAATTTTGCAAATTAAAATATTTAAAATTTTTATGTGTTCAATAAATTTATATAATTTATAAAATCAATATTTAATTTAATAGTAAAATAAAATTTAATTTATTAGTAAACTATTTACGCTATTATAATATTTTTAATATAATATAATGCTATATGTTTCTTTCCATCTAAAAAATTATTTACAACTTATTATAAAAATAAATTTAACAAATAACAAAAAAGAATTAACATTAAATTCATAAAATACATTAATTTATACATATAACAAAAACCGTTTAACAAAACTCCTATTTCATTTTGGTAAGACTTTTGCGTTTATAAATTTGAAAATATATCATTTAATAAATAATAAAAATGTCATGTTTAAATGTACTAAGCGATAGACAATCTATTCATGGTCAATATTTCTTAAATAAATTCTACATACTTTTTAGAATAGATTGTACATTAACATCTTAGATGTTCATATTCACCGTTTTAAATAACGCTAATAAACATGCCTCTTATATATGCCATTTCAATTTCAAGTTTATTCTTATTTATAAGAATTGAATCATAATTTTTTTATAAACTGATTTTTAATTTCATATATTATGCTTTTTAAGTTTGGTAGATTATATTTTTAATTTAATAAATACATTTCGATCGAGAAAGCACGTAACCGGCCAACTTACATCAAGAGTGTCTTAACAAAGTAACACGAATTACCTGTCTATTCCAAAATTTCATAGGGCTATTATTATATTTATACTTTTTAAACTTACATGTGTTTTAAATATTTTTTAATTATATTTTATTTAATGCAATACATATTAAAAAATATGAATTAAAAATACATTGCTCTTCTTAATTTACGCCTTTGCCATGATTTGTCTCTTCATCTGCGTTCCTTAATGATGAACCACACTTGTTGGGTCGAAAAACGCGTTGGCCAAAAAATTATCTCATATTTGATTTCTACCAAAAGACTTTGTTTAAATTCATATATGTATCACAAAAGCCTTGAAATATAGAAAATACATATCTTTTTAATATTTTTTTAATATATATTTATAAAAAATTTAATATATATATATAATGTTTTTTTTATATAATACCATTTGAAATAATTACACATGAGATGTTTTCTCTTGGATTGGGAGTAAAATTTCTTATAAATGTGGTATATTATTATTTTTTTTTATTCATTTATTAAAAAATATTTATACCTTCTAATCAAATTGTGTGATGTTATGATAATCAAAACAATATTTTACATATATAACAATACAATAATATTTATTCATAATATTGAAATACATGTAAAATATTTATAATCTTTGTGAAACTCAATAATATTTGTCCATAATATTCAAATACATGTGAAACCATTATAATCTTTGTAAAACTCTAATCATATGTGGATGCATATTAATACATAAAGTTTTTGTTTTTAAATTAAATGTTTCGCACTCATGAATATCATGATATTTTTTTTTAATAATTTAGTAATCACTTATGAAGTTAAAATACATGTAAACTAAATATTTATTAGCACAATCATATTTACTAATGTGGTTGATATACTTTTATAAATATGTATGAAGCATATATACATCCATTTTTCAATATGAATTATTATACATTGATAGACATATATCAACACATTAAAATATTATATGTATTTTTTAAAGACTAACTATTATATTATTAATAACTAATAAATAAAGGACAAGTATTCTTATATATGTATATATATGATTATATTAATGTATTATATAATAAAATAAAATTAAGTTATCTCTTATGATTTTTATTTAATATTATTAAATTTAAATTATTTAATATAATTTAAATATTTAATAATAATATTAGTAATAATTAACATAATGATCTTAATAATTATTATTATTAATAAACAACAATTATTTAAGTAAATGGTTCTATCTATCTATCTATCTATCTATCTATGCTATCTATCTTCTATATATGACTTTCATTTCTATCCTATGAACAACTATTGATAAATAATATAAAAATAATAAATAAAACTATTTTTATAAAATTAATTAAATAAATGACTATTTAATAAAAAAATTAATATGGGTTTTAAAAAATATATAATATTTTATTTAATTTTATAAGCAATAAATAATAAAATAATTTACCTATAGTAATAATAAATAAATATGATTAAATATTGTTTAAACAATAATATACTTTTTAATTAATATTATTAATGATTATATGAATATTAATTATTGAATCAAAATAATAAAAATAAATCATTTTTTTTAATAATAATATATTGATAATAATAATTAATAAGAATAATTAATTCTTTGTCACAATGTGATGTTGCACCATGAGTGACCGTGGTTGATTTTCATATTGAGAGAAACTTTGTCATAAAGCGACATTTGAGCATGGTTAACTATGATTCACCATGTTTGACCGAAAGGAATAACAAACGATTGGTATTAATACTAAAAACCCAATATCGACCATGGTTGACCATGATCAACCATGCTTGACCATGATTCACCATGGTTGACCATGATCAACCATGTTTGACCATGGTTGATATTATAAACCTAAGGGAATAATAAAATCAAGGGATTTATATTATAAACCCAAAGGAATAATAAACCCAAGGGATTAATACTAAAACCCCAAGGGATTATGAACCCAAGGGAATAATATCAAACCTGATGAACTAATATTATAAACCAAGGGTATAAAAACCCTAAGATAATTATTAAATCTATTAAAATAAACATGGTTGAGAACAACTAATTTTCATATTGAGACAATCCTTGTCATAATGCCGCATTAGACCATGGTTGACCATGGTTGAATATGGTTTATTATGGTTAACCATTGTTGAATAATATTAAACCCTAGGAATATGAACCCTTCGATCAATAAACCTAAGGGATTGATATTATATACCTAATGGAATAATAAACCTAAGGGATAAAAATTATAAACCCAAGGAATATAAACCCTAACATCAATATTCTAAACCCTAAAATAAACATGGTTGACCATGGTTGATTTCCATATAGAGATAATCCTTGTCAGAATGTAACGTTGGACCATGGTTAACCATGGTTGACCATTATTGATTGTGATATTGATACAATATTTTTGAGAACGCAATGTTAGACCATGGTTGAGCATGGTTGATTTCCATATCTAGCCTGGTTTGATCATGGTTGAACATGGTTGGTTATGATTGACCATGGTTGACAATGATTAATATTATAAACCCAAGGTAATAATAAAACTGAGGGATTAATACTAAAACCCTAAGGGAATAATATTAAACCCAAGGGACTAATATTATAAACCCAACGTATATAAACCCTAAGATAAATATTATAAACACTAAAATAAACATGATTGAGCATAGTTGATTTTCATATTGAGACAATCCTTATCAAAATTCCATGTTGGACCATGGCTGACATCATAATAAACCATGGTTGACCGGGGAATAATAAACCCAAGGGATTAATATTATAAACCCAAAGAAGCAATAAACCCAAGGGATTAATACTATAACCCCAAGGGATTATGAAACCAAGGGAATAATATTAAACACAAGGGACTAATATTATAAACCCAAGGTATAAAAACCCTGAGATAAATATTAAAAATACTAAAATAAACATGGTTGAGCACATTGATTTTCATATTGAGACAATCCTTGTCACAATGCGACATTAGACAATGGTTGATTATGATTAACCATTGTTGAATAATATTAAACCTTGGGAACATGAACCCTTACATCAATAAATCCAAGGGATTGATATTATAAACCCAAGGGAATAATAAACCTAAGGGATAAAAATTATAAACCCAACGTATATAAACCCTAACATGAATATTATAAAACCTAAAATAAACATGGTTGACCATGGTTGACCATGGTTGATTTCTATATAGAGACAACCCTTGCCACAATGCAACGTTGGACAATGGTTAACCATGGTTGACCATGATCGAGGCAATCTATGTCAGAACACAAAGTTGGACCATGGTTAAGCATGGTTGATTTCCATATCCATATGGTTTGACCATGGTTGAACATGGTTGGCTATGATTGACCATGGTTTACCATGATTAATATTATAAACCCAATGGATGGATATTATAAATGCAAGGGAATAACAAACCCAAGGGATTAATACTAAAACCCCAAGGGATTATGAACCCAAGGGAATAATATTAAACCCAAGGGACTAATATTATAAACCCAACGTATATAAACCCTAAGATAAATATCATAAACACTAAAATAAACATAACTGACCATGGTTGATTTTCATATTGAGACAATTCTTATCACAAGGCCATGTTGGACCAAGGTTGACCATGGTTAATCTTCATATCGAGACAACCTTTGTCACAATGCGATGTTGGACCATGGTTGATTTTCATATTAAGACAATTTTTGTCACAACACAATGTTCAAAAATATTTGACCACGATTGACCATGGTTGACCATTGACCATAATCAACCATGATTGGCCATTATTGTTCATGATTGTCCATGATTGTTCATGATTTTTATATGGAGACAATTTTTGTCATAATGAGAGATCCGACCATGATTCACCATGGTTGGTTATGATTGATCATGATTGATATTATAAACCCAAGGGATTGATCTTATGAACCCAAGGGAAACATAAACCCAAGGGATTAATACTAAAACCCCAAGGGATTATGAACCAAAGTGCATAATATTAGACCAAGTGACTAATATTATAAACCCAACATTGGTAAACCCTAATATAAATAGTACAAACACTAAAATAGACATGGTTTATTTTCATAGTGAGACAATCCTTGTCACAATGCGATACTCAACCATGGTTGACCATGGTTGGCCATGATTGATAATGGTTGGCCATGATTGATATTATAAACCTAAGGGAATAATAAACCCAAAGGATTGATATTATAAGCCCAAATGAATAATGAACCCAAGGAATTAATACTAAAACCTCAAGGGATTATAAACCCAGGGGAATAATATTAAACCCAAGGGACTAAAATTATAAACCCAAGGTATAAAAACCCTTAGATAAATATTACAAATACTAAAATAAATGGTTGGTAATGATTCATATTATAAACCCAATGGATTGATATTATAAACCCAAGGGATTAATACTAAAACCCCAATGGATTATGGACCCAAGGGAATAATATTAAACCCAAGGGACTAATACTATAAACCCAATGTATATAAACCCTAAGATAAATATTATAAACACTAAAATAAACATGACTGGCCATCGTTTATTTTCATATTGAGACAATCCTTATCACAATTTCATCTTGGACCATGGTTGACATCATAATAAACCATTATTGACCGGGGAATAATAAACCCAAAGGAACAATAAACCCTAGGGATTAATACTAAAACCCCAAGGGATTATGAACCCAAGGGAATAATATTAAATGCAAGGGACTAATATTATAAACCCAATGTATATAAACCCTAAGATAAATACTAAAAACACTAAAATAAACATGATTGACCATCGTTGATTTTCATATTGAGACAATCCTTATCACAATTCAATGTTGGACCATGGTATCATAATAAACCATGGTTGGCCGGGGAATAATAAACCCAAGGGATTGATATTATAAACCCAAAGGAATAATAAACCCAAGGGACTAATACCAAATCCCCAAGGGATTATGAACCCAAGGAAATAATATTAAACCCAAGGGACTAATATTGTAAACCTAAGGTATAAAAACCCTAAGGAAAATATTAAAAATACTAAAATAAACATGGTTGAGCACGATTGATTTTCATATTGAGAAAATCCTTGTCACAATGCGACATTGGACCATGGTTGAACATGGTGGATTATGGTTGACCATTTTTGAATAATATTAAACCCTAGGAATATGAACCCTTACATCAATAAACCCAAGGGAATAATAAACCTAAGGGATAAAAATTATAAACCCAAGGTATATAAACCCTAACATGAATATCATAAAACCTAAAATAAACATGGTTGACCATGGTTGATTTCCATATAGAGAAAATCCTTGTTACAATGTAATGTTGGACCATGGTTAACCATGGTTGACCATGGTTGATTTCCATATAGAGAAAATCCTTGTCACAATGTAATGTTGGACCATGGTTAACCATGGTTGACCATGATTGATTTTCATATCCAAAAAATCTTTCTCAAAACACAACGTTGGACCATGGTTGACCATGGTTGATTTCCATATCCATATGGTTTGACCATGGTTAAACATGGTTGGATATGATGGACCATTGTTTACCATGATTAATATTATAAACCCAATGTATTGATATTATAAACCCAAGGGAATAACAAAACCGAGGGATTAATAGTAAAACCCCAAGGGAATAATATTAAACCCAGGGGACTAATATTATAAACCCAATGTATATAAACCTTAAGATAAATATTATAAACAATAAAATAAACATGATTGACCATGGTTAATTTTCATATTGAGAAAATCCTTATCACAATGCCATGTTGGACCATGGTTAATTTTAATACCAAGACAATCTTTGTCATAATGCAACTTTGGACCATGGTTAATCATGGTTGATTTTCATATCGAGACAATTTTTGTCACAACGTGATGTTCAAACATGTTTGACCATGATTGACCATGGTTGACCATGTTTGATTATATAAAACATGGTTGACCATCATCAAACATGGCTGAACATGGTTGACCATGATTTTCCATGATTTTTATATGGAGACAATTTTTGTCATGGTTGACCATGATTGCTATTATAAAACCCAAGGGATTGATATTATGAAGCCCGGGAAAATATAAACACATGGTATTAATGCTAAAACCCCAAGGGATTATGAATCCAAGGGAATAATATTATAAACCCAACATTAGTAAACCGTAATATAAATATTACAAACTGGTTATGTTCCAGGTGAGCAATTCATCAACAATGCGACATTCCACCATGGTTACATGATTGATTATTATAAAACCTAGGGAATAATACCAAGGGATAGGAAGATAATTAATAAACCCAAAGGAATAATAACCAAGGATATTAATACTAAAGCCCCAAGGGATTATGAACCCAAGGGAATAATATTAAACCTAAGGGACTAAAATTATAAAACCAAGGTATAAATACCCTTAGATAAATATTAAAAATACTAAAATAAACATGGTTGAGCAAAGTTGATTTTCATATTGAAACAATCCTTTTGTGATGCAGCATTGGACCATGGTTGAACATGGTTGTTCATTATTTACCACTGTTTAATAATATTAAATCTTAGGAATATAAACCCTTAGATCAATAAACTGAAGGGATTGATATTATAAACCTAAGGGAATAATACACCTAAGCAATAAAAATTATAAACCCAATGCATATAAACCCTGACATGACTATTACAACCCCTAAAATAAACATGGTTGACCATGGTTGATTTCCGTGTTAGTTTAATCTATTGTGATATTGACATAATCATAAATAGTTGGACTATTAAACCCTTAATATTTAGGTTTAATAATTAAACCCTTAAACTATTAAACCCTTAATATTGGGGTTTAATCATTGACAGATTAAACCCTTAATATTGGGGTTTAATAAACTGAAGGGATTATTATTATTATTATAAATCCAACCCTTAACTCCAAGGGATTTTTATTATTATAAATCCAATGGATTATTAATATTATAAATACAAGGGATGAATAAACCCAATGCATTATTAATATTATAACCCAAGGCATTAATATTATAAAAACAAATGATTAATAAATCCAAGCAATCAATAAACCCATGGAATAAAGAAACCCAACAAACTAATATTAAAATCCTAAACGATTAATAAACCCTAGCAATTAATATTTTAAAGTCAAGGGATTAATAAACCCAAGGGATAAAATGATAAACTAGAGGAATTATTAGTATTATAAACTCAAAGAACAAATAAACCCAAGGGTTTAATCTTATAAACCCAAGAGAAAAATATTATAAACCTAAGGGATCAAAAAATGCAAGGGATCAATATTAAAAATGGAAAGGATTGATATTTTAACCCCAATGGATTAATATTATAAATCCAAGTTGTTTAAACCCCACGATAAATATTATAAAATGAAAAATAAATATCAATGACCATCCTTAACCATCAATGATTTTCATATTGAGACAATCTTTGTTATAATGCAGCGTTGGACCATGGCTGACTATGATTCACAATGGTTGATTATGGTTTTCATCTCAAGACAATATTTGCTATAACAAAATGTTTGACAACGCTCATGATGATTGGTTTTGAAAATGGTAGAATACATGTCATATTAAATATTTTAAAACCCCTAAGCCCTAAATCCATGGCATCAATATATAATTAAATAATGCTATAACACAACAAAATAAAAAAACATAAACCACAACCAATATAAGAACCACAATGTAAACAAAAACATTAAAAATGATAAATCATCACACATTAAAAATAACACATTATATCACACTAATTAAACAATAAATAAATTTTAAAGCCATAATACATGGTATCAATAGATGAATGTATTAATAGTATAAATCTCAAGCATATTGATATAAACACCTAGAACACGAAATCCCAACAATAATATTATAATGTAAAAAATATTTTCATTTATGAAAGACATGAAAAAAGTGAAGGGATCCACACAAAAGACCACAACAAGCACAAATGCAAGAGAAAAAAATAAAATAGTAACACTGCCATTGGAGCAAAGGAACATAAATGCAAAAAACACATCTAAATTGCACACATTGGATTTAAAGAAGAACAACATAATAGGACATTTTAAGACCATAAATATATAATTTTCTACATAAAAGCAACAACGAGTAAAAAAAGTGAATTTCACCAACATTGCAATCACAAAAAGAACTATGAGTCTTAACATATATTTTTTGTTTTCTCTACATCAATTAATTCCACTACAAAATTGAACTTGAAACACATCATCAAAAGTCATTTATGGAGTGGCATCTTCCAAAACACAACCAGACCGATAACAAAAGCATCACCAATTCAAATCAAAGGGATAATGATCATGATACTTAATGCTTTCCAATCAATTCCTTCTTCTTCTCCTCCCAGACTCCCTCTGGTGTACATGTAACATGTATTTTACAAGTGTTTTCATTTCATCTAGCGCACGAATATGATCATAAATAAAATTAGGATGGAACCCATGTTTTCTATCAAATTTGTTCTGAAGATACGAAAGAAAACTTATAGTTCCAGCAATATTGCGCACTGTACTGGAATAATAGATGACATCATTATTGTCCATATCTGCATTTGAAAGACAAAAAAACAAAAGAAAAATAAATAAAGACATGCACAAATAAATAAGCACACACACACACACACACATATATATATATATACATAAAACATAACACCCCATTTGTATTTATGTTAAAAAACTTAATGTTATAATGTTACATGAAAAAAAACAATCTAGTGTTACATGAACCAAATGATATAAAATTTTCTATAAATATAGCCTCATTTCACAATTTACAATAGAAAAACCATGGAAATAGAATAAAACTATGGCCCAAAAATGAATATTGGCCATGGTGATGGCCAATATTCAAAACCTCCATTTTTTCATTTCATGATGTAATATGAATCCACGATATTAATATCAATATGAACCTATTATAAAAATGATTTTTAATGATTGGTTCATATAACTTAGTGTTTATGTTTGAATGGTCTGTTGCAAAGAAAAGAGCAATAGGCACTTAAAAAAAAAAAGTAAATTGAACAAAATGAAAAACGATGTAAACAACTTTCTCAAATATTACTATGAATATGATGAATTTATTAATCTAATAAATCTATCAAAATGATTATTATATTAAAAGTAAATCAAGAGGACAATAAAACCAATTCAAAAAACATAGTATAAAGGTCACAATGTTATTAGTTGTATTTCATAGTGATATGGACTTCAAGCGCTCCTCTTCTTTCTTCCAAATTGTAACATATGCACTATCTTTCATCTTGGCATAACATTGAAAAGAGAAAGGTGATGCAATGCGTAAACCATCTATTGATTTCACTCTTGATATGGCTATGAACATAAGGCCTTTTTGCTCTTTATTCCTGATATCAATTGACACTCGTTCTAAAGTCAATCCCTATGACTTGTGGATTGTAAGAGGCCATGACATCTTCAAAGGATTTTTTTTTTTCGATTTCCTCTTATCACTAGTGTGATAGGCACAATGTTTGGATTTCTTGCATCAAATGGAACACCAACATACTTATCAAAAACAATAGTTTTGAACATTGGAAGTTGAGGTGGCTTAGAGGTAGGCATATAAAATATATCCTTAACATAACCAAGTGCACCATTCACCAAGCCAACTTCAACCCATAAATTACATGTCAACATAACACGCTGACCACGACACAAAAAACTTCATGGTCCAATTGATCATCATCAACACCAATGATTTCTGAATGCCTTGAATGCTCAGAAATACATCATGCAATTGAAGAATTTAATGATTTTAACATATTTATGGAGAATAGTGCCTTTTTTGCACAAACAAGAATCTACATTACACTTTGTGTGCCTTTGGACACGTTTAACAATTCTTCATAACCATTATGAGGATTACAGGAGAAAATATGACCAGTATTTAATATCCAAGGGTCATCATTGAGGCTTCATGGGACCATTATGTTGTGATGATTTATGTCACGTGGATTCCATGTAGTTACATATTTGTCAAAGAATCTCTTTGCAAGTTGTACATGAGAACCATTTGACCAATCAAGTCTTTCCATGTCAGGAGCACATTCTAACCATAGGAAACCATGGATATGTGCTAAACCTCTATCTTGCCACTCATATATGATAAAAATGAAGATATAGTTACTACAAACAATATAAATATAATCATAATAAAAGTTGAAAAAGAATAGAAAACAAATTCAACAACACAAACTTGTACCATAAGACTTTAGCTTTAAGATATTTTTGGATAACTTCCTCTCAAAAAATATTGAATCTATGGTGCATAAATGTGGCAACAATATGAGGGTACAGGATAACATTCTCAATTTTCATACGATTCTCATTTAAAGAATAAGAATGTGAATGTATGGGCTGTCAGCTGCACTGAATGTAAAAAATAAATATGGACATCCTAACTAAGTAATCATGTCAGACAATTTAGGTTGACACTTAGTCTCGTATGCCCTTGTACCTCTCAGAGAAGAACCAAACCGCATAAGATGCTCAACCAAATTATTATTTGGTAAATCAGATAGTTGGTGACGCAACTCTTCAATTGTTGTAGGTGAGTTATCATGTAAATGTTTCTTTACAAAAACTACAATAGTTTCTTGGCTTTGATGCCGCATTATCATGTTCAATAGGTAATATCAAAAGCGAGGATAGCTTCCAAATCTCATATCGTAATACCTAAGAAAATGCAATGCATACTCATGAAGTTCAACACTACAAATACGTGGTTGCAACCAATCAACATCACCAGTGGGGAACAATATTGGGAATTCCATATATAATAACCCCTCTGTATTATATTAATTCACTGGAGAGGTTTCAATACTCGGCCAATCCATATTTTGAACATGTGAAAAATCAACATTATCAAAAAATACTCTAATTTCTTCCACTTCTCTTTGTTTGTTTGGTAGGCAAGCAACAAAAGAAGTAGGATGAGAGGTAAAACACTCAACAAGAAGCCCTTCATTATTAGTTTCATTGATTTCAGATTCTTCAATATCACAATCAACAAATTTAAGCCTGGAGGAGACATCTGTTGATCTTTTGGGCAGAGTATTCACTGTATCATAGTCAATTACAACATCTCGATAATATTGATCATGTTGAATTTTGAAAATAAATACAACCATCACTTGAGATATTTTAACATAACATTCATAATATTTAGACTGAGCGACCTGTTTCCTCACAATTAGAAAGTCAATATCTTCAACGAGTCGGGGAAGACTTTGTACAAATGTCGGAATATCTTGAGGAAAGCTAATTGTATGACCACTATACTTATATTTCCCACCTCGAGCATGTGTCACTTGAAAAATAGGATTCACACGTGCTATTAAAATTTCTTCAACTTGAGTAAGGACTCTTAAAATATGAGGTTTCTCACCAAGATCCATGTTATTATATCGACACAAAAAATGGGCTCCCCTTTCACTCTTACATCGTTTTCAAGCAAGTCCTTCAGAATGTCTCAAAACTTGGATTCCGCGACATGATTCTTGGAAAATGTGGCACATTTGGACAACTGACAAGTTATCTATCTTTTCTCGAAAAATTTTATGCATTGCAATCATGTTTTCATTCAAATTAATATGATCTCTATTGGCTGAACCATGTTGAAAACCATTTGGAAGAGTAAAATTTCTTCTAAAATGTACTTCATGTTCAGGAACATGAGATTCCCTTCACTAATTTGAAGCATGTGGAATGGATCTATGACAAGTTATTTCCAAATTTATGTTATGCATTTTGCGAACCTAAGAGGATGTAAAGGTATCTTTGTCATAAAAGATTTTAAAATTTAATTTCCAACTAATTATAAATGAAAAAAATGAAAAAGAATCAACTGCATTCAAAATTTACATTTGTGTCTTGACGTGGATGAGGGTTATGAGATGGTTTCTCTTAGCTTCTAACATTAGTGGATGGAACATTTTAGGATTTATTTTCTATGCATCTATTCAAATGAGTTGTTTCTTGTTTCAAAAAAATAAAATATGTTATAAAGCTAAATGTCCAACAAATACAGATTCAAAAATGGAAAACAAATCAAATACATTGAACATATACATTAGTTTTACAATTTGATGTTTTAGATTCCAATTCTCCAACCTAATGAGATGAAAACATGTTTTCTCCATAAAAGGTTACAAAATACAATGTCCAACCAACTGTAAATGTAAAAATGAGAAAAATATCAAATGCACTCAACATTTACATTTGTTTGATGATGTGGATGAACGATATGAGATGGTTCCTCTTCACTTCTAACATCAGTAGATGGAACACCTATGAAGTTAATTTGTATGCATCGATTGAAATGAGTTGTGTCATGTTTGAAGAAAATAAAATACGCCATAAAATTCAATGTCCAATTGACTAGAAATTTAAAAAATGAAAAGAAAATCAAAAACATTGAAAATTTACATTAGTCTGGAAATTTGATATTCGAGGAGACTGCACAAGAAGGTTATGACGCGCTTCATCTTCACTTCTCGGATTAGTAGATGGAAAACTTTAGGAATTAATTTCTAGACCTCTATTAAAACGAGTTGTATCCTATTCAAAGAGAATGAAATAACTTATAAGTTTTGTAAAAAAAACTTTGTAAATATAGGAATGTAATAAAACAACCACTATTACAGCAAAAATCAAAGTATGATTGTGTTACCTCCATTGTTCCATGTGAAATGCTATCAGGGATGACTAATTCTCTTGGTGATACCACATTACTTTGAGAAGCGAGATTGGAAGATCCGATGTTTCGAGCAATTGCCTTCAGATTATCAAACAAATGGGCAAGTAAACCATCATCCAAATCATGACACACAATGTCATCATTACCTCCACCATGGATGTTTTGCAACCTTTGGCCATCAAAACAAGCAATTGGACACACATAAAGGTTAGGGTGGACATTTTCATCCACGTTATCAATATGGCGTTCTTTCCGATTGCAAGATGTTTCCCCAATGTTATGAACATTTTTAAGAAAGCATCGAACAACAAGATTATGCCAACAAGGAGCATATTCTGATAATGAACTATCAATAGGAAATGTTCTTTCCATTATATCATCCATAGTATGATACTTACAAGGAACTATAAAATCATTTTCAAGAGTGGCTTCACTCATTTTCTATGATATGTAGCTCTCCTATGCTCATTTATGGAATCCTTATGTTGTTGATACCGTAAACGATGACTTTCATTAGACCTCTAACGTGATTCTGGTGACAAATTTCATTTTCTTGTACGCTTGCTTGTACCTTCAAATGATATTTCTACAATGAATAATAACATATTTATTATGGAATCATAAACATGGAACATAACAAATATCTAACATAAACAAACACAAAAGAATGAAAAAGACAGAAGTTTTTTTTTTTGGAAATTGTAGAAAAACATAAAAAGTGTATATGTTATTTTTCCAACCATATAAACTTATCAAAATGTATAAGGTTTTTTCCAAATGGCTAAAAACAAAAATGATTTTTTAAAAATGGCTAAAAACATAAATGAATTCTTCCAAATGGCTTAAACAAAAAGTCTAAATTGCCATGTATCATATTAGAATTAGAACGAAACCCACACTATTGGGACAGAATACTCCAAAAATTATATGACTTGGAAGTATATCTAAAAATTTGGAACTATATATTATCAAAATATAAATGCAAATATTGAAAAGTACATAAACATATAACATTGTTTGAGAATCAATGACAAAAAAAATACAAATAACATGTATAACATATTCATAGGAATTATATTTATACAAACAAAGAAAAATGCATAACATTGAAACACATTTACATGTAATTAAGAAAACTTTAGGGGAAACAATATGAAATATTTTACATCAAATATTGATACAAACATAATTTTAAAGTATTAAACAATGCAAACTTTGAAACGGGAACTATAAACTCAAATGAGAACTCTCGCAAAAAAAAACCCCAAAAACCATGAAAAACAATGCTAAAAACGAAAAGTGTGTGTACTGGAACGATGTTTTTTTTTTTTTTAGGGTCAATTTTCAACATGTTTTAAAAATGACAGTGAAAATGATTTTTTTGTGCAACAATTGTGCAGAAAACACCCTGAAAATGAAAAGTGTTGATACTGAAATGATATCTTTTTTTTTTGGGTCAATTTTCAACATTTTAAAAAAATGTCAGTAAAACCGAATATGTGCAAAAATTGTGCAAAAGTGTTGATGTTGGAATAACACCTTTTTTTCCTAGGGTAAATTTTCAACATTTTGAAATAATGTATAAAAGACTTTATCATGACTCTGAAAAACATTAAATTTCAAAAAAATAATGAAAACATAAAATTAAAAATTAAAAACAATGGAAAAAAGAAGAAGTCAAAACAACAAGTTTAAGAAATAGAAAAAAACGTAAATAAAAATATACATTGAAAAAATAAAATTCTCAAAAGAAAAATAATGGATAAAATGCTAAAAAAAGAAAAACTTAACCTATTAAAAGATATAGGAATAAAAGTTAAAATTAAATGTAAAGAAATAAATAATAAGAAAACACATATTAAAAAAAAACACTTTTTTAAAACAACCACAATTAGATTTTAAAAAATGAAATTTACAAAAAAAAATAGCTATATTAAGATTAAAACATTTAAAAAAACCCCAAAAAACAAAAATAATAATAAAATTAAATTTCTTTAAAAACTTACATATTTTTAAATTAAACAAAAAAAACGTATAATATATCTTTTATTTATTTATGTTAAATTTATTTTATAAAGTTGAAAACATTTCAATATTATATGATTAAAGAAATTGGTAAAAATTTATAATTTAAACAACTTTGGTTTGGACATTGTTTTAACAATTTACGAATTTACAAAAAGAAAAAAATAACAACATTGTAAACTTAAAAAAGCTATACTATTATTCTTTAGATTTTATTAAAATTAAATTTAAATATATAATATAATTATATTATATAACTATTATATATATTATTATATATATATACTATCTTCTAAATAAAATTACTCTATTGACATTAAAGGGATAAAATTACATCTAGATCGTAGTAAAAAATAACTGCCCTATAGGAGCGGTAGAGAAGATTAGAGACACTGTCCTTGAAAGAGAGCCTAGCCGAGAACTAGTATTCAAATCCCACGCAGGAGAGCAAGTATTGATCGTCTAACTCTGCTTACAAAAATTCAAAAAATCATGCACATTTAACCAAATCTAGCAGGTATGAACCCATTTATCAATGTATACAAAAAAATGCCCGCTATAATGGTCCGCATGACATATAACAGAGGCAACAGAGCAAGAACTACACATCTGGAGGCTCCTCTTTAATTCTACACCAACCGAACTCAGGCTGATCCTTAGCACTAGCAGAAATAGTATCATCCCTTGCACGAGCCGCATCCGTAGCAGAAGGACCAAGAGCCATTGCTTCCATCACCACGTCCAGGGCATTGTGAGTTGAAATCTCCGGAACCTACGTGGAAAGAGGATTTTGCGAAGAGACAAAGGCAGGGCCATCCTGATGGGAGCTGGATTCTCCCACCTCTTGGGCTTCTTCATGAAATAACACAGAGATATGAGCAGTGATTCTTGCCCTATTCACATTGCAAATGAAGGTGTAGATCACCGAACCAAAAGAGGGAGATGCCGAGGAGTTAGGAGGGTAATAACTGGGGAGAGGAAAGCGCCCTCTCCCACTGCAAGTGTGAGGGTAGTGGCCAGCTGCAAGCTCGCTGGGGGGGGGGGGGAGTGGAATGATGTAGGACCATCAAGACCATCCTCATTTGTAAATATGGATGGAATAAAAAGGGGGGTGTGATAAATTTTAGTATTTTGTTATTTTTAATAAAATAGGAAGTAAAGTTTATGTAAATATTCTTTTTCTAAATAAAAGGATATGAGAGAATAGTTTAGGAAAGAGAATTACGATAGAATTTCTATGTTTTTTCAGTTAAAACTAGGATAAAAATAGGGAATAAAGCTTCAAGGTTTAAATCATTATGTAAAGGAAAAAACTTGCTTTTTCTAGGAGATAAGGTCTGAGAAGACCTATCCCTTATGTATGTATCCATTATTATTATAAATGAAGAGGAAACTAGGCTCTCAAGAGAGACAGGAGCGTGCCAGAAGTATCATGAAAAAACTTCCTCTCGGCATTCTAATAAATGATCGGCTTTTTTGTTAAATTGTATCATGAATTCAATATTTAATGGGCTATGTATTGAATCAGGGAATGGTGATTTTTATATTTCGTGAAGCCTCCATGCATTGGAAAAACAGTGCCATGATGACGAAGCAGAGAAGGGCAAAGGTAGGGGTTTATTTTCTTAATTCTCTAAGGAACGATGTTTTTTGTATTATGTGGCAGGGTTGTAGAACGACTTTGCAATAAAAGACATGTTGTTTAGATTTATGAGGTGGTGATGCCCAAGTGCTGAAGATGGTCGAAAGAGAACCGTGACACATAACCACCGCGTGTGTATTCCGTGTGCATGCGTATGTTTGTGAATGTGGTAGCCGAAGGTGACATCGTAGTAGCTGGAACAAGTGCTTCATGACACAAAAAATCGACATACTTTTTCCTAGCCACGTTAATGAATGATTTTCGGGAGTATTTAAGAACCACGCCAACTCAGGTCGATCTGTGCATGTCACTCTAGGGGACGGAGGAAATCCAGAAGGCCTTGCTTCAAAATATGAGGATCCGAAATCTGGTTTGTCAGTATTTCGTGCAGCAAGCTTCGGGCACGGTGAAATTGTGATGTACAAAACAACACATGCGCATTGGACATGGCACTATAACCAGGATGATGAGCCAGTTGTTTCAGATGAGGTTTGGATTCACAGACTGGCCAGTGTGTCATATTGGTTGTTAAAAACTTTGAATTTGCAATGCTCAAGAAGAGCCAAAACACCACCATAATTCTGACTCAAGAGGCGGCCTGGGATTTAGATGTTCTGATTTTTATTACAGTAGTTGAATTTAGTTTCTTTTCATTGTTATAAATGTTGATGCCGCCTTGAATAATCGCACACTCTGTTGGAGAAAAAGCTTAATGTTATTATGTTATTATTTTGTCTTTTAATTTAATCCTTTCAACTCATCATTGGAAAATTTGAAAGGAGACGTTACAAGGCAAACTATGTCAGATTTATCGCTTGAAGGTGGAAGACGATTGTGAGTAGATTTCAACATTTGAACTATGGTTGTTCCGAGGGAAAGGATATTGAACCTGTACGAAGACCCACATAACAATCTGAGAAGAAATGATATCGAGGATATGGATGTAGAGGTGAGATGCATGTTGGCATAACAGAGTACTGAAGATCCTAGTTATATGCAGGCCTGCCCTGCATCAGGTGGTATTAGAGCTTGGCTCTGTTTTCATTGAAGAATGTTTGTTTTGTTTTTAATGAATGCAAGAATGTTTTGTTGAAGAACTGAAATGTATTCTTGAATGTATGATGAATGATTGAAAGGAAAATCAGATTTCTAAATCTGATATGCAAACTACACAAGTGAACAGGATTGCAGAAGTGGAAAGAGGACAAGATCGTGCAAGATCTTAAAGGTGAGATATTTTTTTGAGTTGAAATTTATGATTTAAGTTTATGGTTGCAGAGAAGGTGGCAATGAACCTGGTATTCAGCTGAAGGCTGGATAAGGAGGACAAGTGCAGTGTCCTGAAGAAGAAGGTGAGTTGAAGAGATAGCCTAGAGAGAGCAGAGGAGTGCTCAAGAGGTTCCGGAGGCAGTGAACCAGTACTTACCAAAAGACTAAGTGAGGAGAGCTTGGTGAGGTAAGTGGTAGCAAGAGAGATTGTTGTTGCAGAGGCTAGTACAACTCATGGTGAGTGAGAAACTCATGAGGAAGTAGTCTGCCAGAGGCAGAGGGAGATTTTATAGAGGAGGAAGAGGTTCAGAGAAATTCCACAGAGATGAGATGACTGCAGGAGTTCGAGAAAGAAAGATTGCAGAAATAAAGGCACAGTTACAGGTACTAGAAGAATGGCTGCAAGAGCAGGAAAATCAGAAAGGAAAATGGACCTTTCCATTGAAAGGAAGGAGAGTGATTTGGCGACAATTGCAGAGGAGGTTGAGGCAAATTCTGATTTCCTTGTTGAAAAAGGGACTTAGAGTTCTTACGCCAGAGTTGGAGTTTGAAAATCCCACATGCAGATATATTAAAAGGAAAGTGTTGAAGGAAGAAGTCAGGACTAAAAGGTCTTGTAGTTTTAAAATTGATGAGTTGTGTATGTTTGCAGGTGTAGAGGAGGTTTCCATTGATGAAACAGAGGAGGATATTATTGATGATTTCTTGAGTTATTGGGTAGATTCAGATCAGTTGGATAATGTGAACTCTTGTGTTTGTATAGCTGACACTTGTGATGTGAATACAGGTGTTGAGGAGGATGTGCCATCTTGTGAAACTGTTACAGCACAAGAGGAAGTTCTTGTGGATGTTGAAGAAAAGGATCAATCTGAAGCACAGATAAGGGAAGAAACAATTGAAACTGTTGAACTTGGTGATTTTGTTCAAATTGAAATCTTATGTATGAATGCATGTGATGATAATATGCTTCAGCGATGCTACAGAGAAATTGCATTGTTAGAATATTTGTTGGAGAATCCACAATATGACAGGGAGATTGCAGAAGAAAGAGTCTATTGCAGTGAACAAGAGGGAAAAGTTGTAGATGAAATTACAGGTGACAAGCAAAGGAATGTTGCAGAGGGACAGGAAGATTGGGAGGCCGCAACATCCATAGTGACAGCTGAGACAACATTGATAGCAGCAGAAGAGGCACTGATGCCTTATATTTTTTATTCTAACAATTGTTTTGTGAGTACAGGTTTTATTGAAGATGCTGGAGAAAATCTGTTAGATAGAGAAATTGAACTGATGAGGCGGATGATGATGAAAGTATCCTGGAAGAGGCCAACAACAATAAAACAAAAGGGAAGCAGCAAAAGGAGGACAACAAAAGATTGTGAGAGTGCAGCTAGTGGAGCAAGGCAGCATTAGACATGGAAACCTGGAGAAAGGCAGGCAACAATAGCACATGATGATTTGCAGCACAAGATATGGGATCCAGGCATACGCAAATCCGAGCACATGATCAGGGGATCATGATTAATTTTAAGGTTGGGTGTATGATGCAGGAGCATCAAGACCATCCTCATTTGTAAATATGGAATAAAAAGGGGGGTGTGATAAATTTTAGTATTTTGTTATTTTTAATAAAATAGGAAGTAAAGTTTATGTAAATATTATTTTTCTAAATAAAAGGATATGAGAGAATAGTTTAGGAAAGAAAATTAGGATAGAATTTCTATGTTTTTTCAGTTAAAATTAGGATAAAAATAGGGAATAAAGCTTCAAGCTTTAAATCATTATGTAAAAAGGAAAAAGCCTGCTTTTTAAAGGAGATAAGGTCTGAGAAGACCTATCCCTTATGTATGTATCCATTATTATTATAAATAAAGAGGCAAAGAGGCTCTCAAGAGAGAGAGGAGTGTGCCAGAAGTATCATGAAAAAACTTCCTCACGGCATTCTAATAAATGATCGGCTTTTCTGTTAAATTGTATCATGAATTCAATATTTAATGGGTTGTGTATTGAATCAGGGAATGGTGATTTTTATATTTCGTGAAGCCTCCATGCGTTGGAAAAACAATGCCATGATGACGAAGCAGAGAAGGGCGACGGTAGGGGTTTAGTTTCTTAATTCTCTAAGGAACGATGTTTTTTGTATTATGTGGCAGGGTCGTAGAACGAGAACCGTGACGCGTAACCACTGCGTGTGTATTCTGTGTGTATGCGTATGTTTGTGACTGTGTTAGCAAGAGGCAGCATCGTAGTAGTTGGAACAAGTGCTTCATGACACAAAAAATCAACATACTTTTTCCTGGCCACGTTCATGAATGATTTCCAGGAATATTTAAGAATCAAGCCAACTCAGGTCGATCTGTGCATATCACTCTAGGGGACAAAGGAAATCCAGAAGGCCTTGCTTCAAAATATGAGGATCCGAAATCTGGTTTGTCAGTATTTCGTGCAGCAAGCTTCGGGGTGAAATTGTGATGTACAAAACAACGCATGCGCATTGGACATGGCATTATAACCAGGATGACGAGCCAGTTGTTTTAGATGAGGTTTGGATTCACAGACTCGCCAGTGTGTCATATTGGTTGTTAAAAACTTTGAATTTGCAATGCTCCAGAAGAGCCAAAACACCACCATAATTCTGATTGAAGAGGCGGCCTGGGATTTAGATGTTCTGATTTTTATTACAGTAGCTGAATTTAGTTTCTTTTCATTGTTATAAATGTTGTTGCCGCCTTGAATAATCGCACACTTTGTTGGAGAAAAAGCGTAATGTTATTATGTTATTATTTTGTCTTTTAATTTAATCCTTTCAACTCATCATTGGAAAATCTGAAAGGAGACGCGACAAGGAAAACTATGTCAGATTCATTGCTTGAAGGTGGAAGACAATTGTGAGTATATTTCAACATTTGAACTATGGTTGTTCCGAGGGAAAGGATATTGAACCTGTACGAAGACCCACATAGCAATCTAAGAAGAAATGATATCGAGGATATGGATGTAGAGGTGAGATGCATGTTGGCATAACAGAGTATTGAAGATCCTGGTTATATGCAGGCCTGCCCTGCATCAGTGGAGGCTAGTCTGGAGGTCACACGTCGAGGAGTGCCCCTACAGCTCCTCATTCTATGACGAAGACGGGGCATGTCAGAGACCACAATAAGGCTATGGAAACAGGACCAATCAACCCCCATCTCAAAGCTCTGGCTGATCAATTGAGCATTCGAATGAGGGCTAGCGGCCTCCTACAGAAACCTTAACAGAGCGAAAAACTAGAACAGGTGATACCCAGACCAACAAAGCACCAGAGACTCCACAGTAATCCCTCCACTGAACCTGATTTTATCCCACTCTGTCCTGCTTTGAATTGACCCCATCATAACTATAGCATTGGAGAGGGGCGAGGCATCTTGCATTCCAGGGCATACAAAGGAGATAAGGTAATCGATTGATAGACTGGGCGGATTAAATCCACATGAAGTGAAGCTAATGTGCCTTATGATCCCCATATAACTAAGCGTGTTCTGCATCGAGCGATACTCCAGGTGGTGCAGGGTAGGCATGTGTCGTTCCACCTCACCACACCCCTGTCCCATCACGTTTATAAGCTAGCTAGACACCCGCATCCGGGGTAGCTCCATCCTTTTGGACCAGAATTTTGCAAGCATGTGCTTGTTCATGATTATGAATTATGTCTAGAGCTCCAGAGAGAAGAGGATGCCCATTTTCCACTCCAAGGTTAGCGAGTAGATCCCTGACCTTGTTGCCTTCCCGTTTAACATGATTGAATATAATTGCTCAGTTAGAGTTGAGCATTTTTTTCCATATCATTCAGTCTGGATTCAAGTCTCCAGCTGTTAGCGATTTTATGCGCACGAGATCCATTAATCAGCTGGTTGGCCAAGTTGATGAGGATAAGAGAGTCGCCTTCTACCTCCAGGGGTTGGAAACCATGTTGTTGGGAAAGGAGTAATCCTTGCCAGAGTCCCTCCAGCTCAGTTGAGTTATTCTTGTCCCATCCCATGTTGTTGAGGTAAATCAGAAGAGGAGAGCCCATATGATTGTTGAGATTGCAACAAGATGATGGAGCTTAGTGAAAAGAGTCGCCTTCACTAAGTGGGCCCACAGGCTATTTTTGGCGCAAGTCTATTTTTAGACTATGTCTATTTTTAGACATATGGATCATGTCTATGGATTGCAGTTGCTGTTTATGGATGATTGATCAAGTTGGAAAAATAGATGGACTTCTATTTTTGATGAAAGTGTGAGTGATCAAGTCTATTTTTAGACTGGCTGTCAAAAAATAGAAAAGTCAAATATTATTATCTCACAATAATATTTGGACTATAAACTTAATCTTATTCTCTTGGAGCACTTCAGTTCGAGCTACGGATGTGGCACATGCAATTGCATGAAGGAAATAAGTGGTTCTTATGGGTTAGTTGAATATTTGCATGCATGACTTCAGTTAGAACTCAAGTGAGTTGAGTTTAGTGGACTGGAGGTGCAGTTGATGGAGTTGTGTTCAGTTTAGCTTTGTTAAACTGGTTGTATTTAGTCTAACTGGCGAATAGACTAGAGATGAGTTGGGCGAATTAGTTATTAATTAATTCACAAGTTATTAACTCATAATACAACTAATGAATACATCAGTTAACTCAGTTGCATGTCAGTGCATGTTCAGTTCAGCAGGGACAGATGTTAGAGAATCAGATTGCTATCAGTTGTGACTATAGTTGTGCACCAGATCTTGCACAAATCAGGGGATTGAGTATGCCAATGAGTTTTCCCACATTGTAGCTTGTTCTCACGTGATTTAGCCAAGGAAAAGACGTGGCTGCCTTGGAATTATCACCGGTTCTTGTGCAGGTATTGAGCAGCGGAGGTAGGCAAGCAGCGGAAGAGATTTGAGCCAGAGATTGATTCAGATCTGAGCTGTATTGTGTGTAAC
>APFE030058699.1:0-10755 GCA_000404065.3 Pinus taeda
TATATATCGTGTGGTGTACTAAGGCGCTCAAAAATAAGTGTACATGTCTAAAGTAAAGCCAAAGTCCTTAATACATCTAAGACGTATGTCTCTCAAAAACATCAGTGAAAAATGAATCCTAGGCATTTACTATGGTAGGTTATGCTCTCTGTAGCATGCCACTGCTCATGCCACCCGCCTCAAAAGGTGGTGCATCCTGGGTTCCACCCCCACTGTATGAATTTGAGAAGCTATGGGGACCTCCTCGATCCCCTGGTAATCTGGCACTCCCGCCAGTAAGCCCTCGAGGTTGTGCACCACAGTCTCCATCATGTCGCCTACTAGAGGAGCCAGGCCTAGGACCCCAGTGCCTTGTCCCTCTCTCCGTGCCTCCGGAGCCAGTCCAAAGGGTCTCGTGGGTCCCACATCTGCATATCATAGCATTTATCAGGACATGTACATGAAAATTTTAAAAAACATTACAAAAGATAAAAAAACTAAAAAGAGATCAAGTGTTTTACCTCCATCGTCCCAATGCTCTCCCGCAGGCAATGGCATGTCAGGATCACCGCAAAAATCCATACCGGCATATGGCCAGTCCTCGACAAAAATGACCTGACGATCCAGCCACTCTCGAAAGAAAACACCCCATGACACCGAGCGACTGCCACCTCCACACGGCATGACCCAAGCCCATCGAGTGGCCCTCGTCTCCTGTGAACTGTTGGGTAGATCCACAACCATATCCTGTAGCTATAAGGCTGGCACCCGCTCAAACATGAGCAGAAGTAAGATCGACCCATAACCGAACTGTTTCGACTCTCCACGTCGACAGTTGCTCAGTTGCCTCTTCATGTTGGTCATTATCGCTGCTGCCCAGTTGAAAACAGTGGGCTGTAGACACTTGAGAGCTAATAATAGATGGGCCTTCGAGGCCTCGTGATTGGCCAAGATCCCCGCTGCCCGGGTCACCATGAAGAGTATGGTGCGAAGGACCATGTCACCCACCATTGGAATACTCACCTTTCCACTCCGTGTTTTATGCGCCTTTGGACACACTCGAGCTATGAGCTGGTCAAGAGTCTCACCGCTGGGCCGTTGCCCCTCCAGAATGGGCATCACACCCCGGCGTGAAAACCCAGTCAAAAAGTAAATATCCGTGTAACTGAACTCAATATCACGGCCTCGGATCGTGAATTTTCTGTCAACTAGGTTCCAAGCTCTGATCAAGAGCTCCAGAAGGTCAGGCTGTGCTCTCAGGCATGGAGTAAGGAAAAATTTGAGGAAACCGCATGCCCGCATTGCATTTCGGCACCCCGCATTGGCATAAGCAGCTATATATTCATTATCATGAGCCCTCTCTTGCCACACAAACGCCATTACGTCCTGCATGACCACCAAACAACATTAGAGTGCTAACCATTGAAGTTTCTCTGTTCAAAAACCTAAAAATTAAACTTTGCGGTGCCAGCGCGGTTTTTTTTAAAACATTCGCGCTGATCATGGTGCCTCTGTGTTTTTTCCTTGGGTCAGCACGGAAGCACACATGTTTTCCACACTGACTCAAGAGGTGGTGTGTATAAAATAAATCGACCAGTGCGGACCCGACGTGCGAATCCGCGCTGACCGAGAACGCACTAATGCTCCAAAAATTTGGCCAAACAGCCAAATCCCACCATGGAAATGCTCAAAAAAGGACTCAAAATGAAGCGCAGGGCAAGAGGAACCTACCTGGAACAAGCTGTCGGAGGAATGGTGTCTGCACGGGGTGGAATTTGCTCCGTCAACTTCATAGCTCCACAACGTTCTCCAAGGCTCAAAATGGTAACAATGGTAAAAACTGACTTTTACCCCCCCTATTTATGGTAAAAAATTCTTAATTGACTATGGTTCTTTATAAAAGTGAGTTTTTGTCATGCTTTTACCATGGATTCAGTGCTAATGTCACTATGTTATGCCTTTATGCATGTTTTACTATGATTTTTAACATGTCAAAAAGGTTTACGCAAGTGGTTTTTTTGTGCAGGTTCTCGAAACCGGCGGGGTCACAACGGTTCTATATACACTTGGTCCCAAAAAATGTCGTCTTTAAGCTCTTTTCCGACATAAAGAAAGAAAAGATATCCGAGCCCCCTTTCAGCTCGTCAAAAGGAACAAGAGGCGGTTGCTTTTAAAGCTCTTTTTTCGACCGTTTAAATTAACAAAGATCGTCGGGTGTTTGTCGTTTCGCACTCGTTATTGGCTCCAAAACAACGTGCTTCTAACCTATTTTTTACTTTTTCGGGTTGAAGTCACTATTTACGAAAAGTACTCCTCGGTCGTAATGGTCGAGCAGTTCTTTCGAGCATCATTTTATACTTTTTTGGGCTCGAGAGACACAACTTTACGAAAAAGCACCCCCTAGAGTTTCCTTTTCCACTGTCTTTTCAGACTCTTTAAACAACAAAAGATGTCAAGTTCTCCCTTTGTCAGACTCGTTAAAATTTAATGACATCGGATTCCATCAAAATGACGTTCCTCAAGCATATGCTATCCCCGTCAAGCTTGTCATCTAAAAATAACCGGGGTACTCACCAGAAATGGTGGGAAAAATAAAGGAATCATAATCGTCGTCATCGGCAGTATGTCGCTCTTGAACATGGCAGTGTTTGCATTCGTGTCTGGGTGGGGACATCTCATCTCGCTTCACATTTGCCTCCATGGGTTTGGGCTATCATGTTTGACCATTCATCTGCTCATCGTCTTGTCACCACGACCCCTAATCATTTGACCTCAAATACTGCCAAATCCGTCGTTGTGCCGCCGATATGTTCAAGAGAAGTTGGCCTCTGCAAGAATATTCAACCTCCCTCTGATATCTCACACAAAACATATTGTCTCTTTCCGTCTCATGTCGATGATGTGGGAAACATGATGGCCCACCTTCGTCGAAGATCACTTCCTGTCGACTTCAGCTCATTATCCAGGAAGATGACCTAGAGACTCCCTTTCGGTACCTTGGAGCCTGCATGCCTCAATGGCAGGTTCTTCATGTTCGACGCGAGGTTTTCATCATTGGCCTCCGATCGGATGACTCTACGGGGTTCGAACACCGGCTCATTTATTCACACGCCGTGGATTGTACCTATAGTACCTTGAGGACCATCGTCATTATTGGTGGCACCTCTCGCGTCTGTTAACAACTTTCATCATTGGCTGGTAATCAGACGATGTTCATGCATGTTCGACTTAGACTCCTGTATTCACATGCTTGGACTTGTACTTCGTTGGGGTTAGGATGGAGCGCAAGACCCTAGTTCCAGTTTGTTGCGAACCAGGCTGCGATTTTGTGGATTGTTATTACATGACTCATTAATGGTTGGCTGTGCCCATACCTGAGTCTTTTAGGATGGCTGCGACCATACCTTTTCATCATCATGGTCTCTTCAGCTGGGTGGCTGCATCCATACCACAAACCTTCTTCGTATGTCTTTTGGATGGCTGCGCCCATGCCTAGACTACATGTAATTGATATATCAATTGTACCTACGTGCAAGTTCTTCCTGGTGGTGTTCTGGTTCAGAAGTTTTGTAAAGCATTTCACCCCTCCCACTCTCTCGGGCTTCACGCTTTAGGGGGCATCTGTTACACAGTAATTTGTCACTGTCTCCCTGTAAGTCTCCCTACTGTGTCATGAAATCAAATCCATCATGCTCATGCTCTCTGAATTGGCCAAATAACCCTCTTTGCTAAAGTTTATTTGATCATCGCGACTGTTATTGAAATAACCGCGCTGACTACCGGTTGCTAGTGCAACTGGTGCGTTGCCAGCGTGGAAGCACATGGATTTTCTGTGCTGGTCGAATTTCATAGCCAGCGCATCCTCTATTTGTATTAAGTCGCATTGACATAGCCTCCTTCGTTATTGAGATGCGACGTCAGCGCGCCAGTCCAGTTATACACCCGTGCTGATCCTGTTTGGGCGAGTTTGTTCTAATAGCCAGCCTTCTAGATGACTCCAGACCTAGTTGCTGGCCTTGTGAATGTCGCCCTCCCTTCTATGGCATGTCTGTTCATCATATGAGCCACCTTTCTTGGAGATAAGCTTATCCTTCCACCATTCATGGAGACTCCTTCTCCTATATAAGCCTCTACCATTGCCATGAGCAGCTAGTTTTTGGATATAGCTTTTGATAGAGTGGAATTCATAGTGTTTTTAGTGCTGCTCCTAATAGGCAGTTGGTGTGTTAAGTGTGGATTGCTAGAGAGCTTAAGGAAGGTTGTGAAGTCTTGTGGCCTTGTGTGAGAGAGGGAATTGTTTGTCT
The DNA here is from genome assembly GCA_000404065.3 of Pinus taeda. Classification (NCBI taxonomy): domain Eukaryota; kingdom Viridiplantae; phylum Streptophyta; class Pinopsida; order Pinales; family Pinaceae; genus Pinus; species Pinus taeda. The sequence goes on from APFE030058699.1 coordinate 4,284, forward strand.
TGGGAATCTACCTCCAAGGGTGAATGCTTATGAGACTTGCTGGATGGACCCTCTTGAGAAGGACTCAATGTCCTAACATTGGTTGTACCTTTCTCTGATTTTGATTAAAAAATGATAGATGACTACTGTTATGGTTCCATTCTCATTTGTCTTGTAATGGTTAATGTGAATTACATCCTTTTTGACTGATGTATAGTTGCTTTTATTAGATTTCACGCTTGTGTTTGTTTTCTCTTTGCATGTGCAGGTATCCATCCATGAGGATAGTGGAGGATCGTGATCGACCAGAGCAAAGGAGCGAGAGCGGCATCTCTTCATCAAAAACTAGCGTTGGAATCCAAGTAGGTGTTCATTGCCCACTGTTTTAATTGCAACTAGGAGCTTGCATAATAGCATTGATTGATTATTGCTAGACCCGTTCTGGGCTAGTAGGGATCGCCTCTATCCGTAGAGGGGGTAAATCCCCTCTACAGATAGAGGCGATCCCTACTAGCCTAGAATGGGTCTAGCAACACTATCCTCAGGCCAATGGTCATGTAGAAGCCGTTAACAAGGTCTTGGTTACGATGCTTCAATGAACCATTGGCATGCATAAGTCCGACTGGCACCTGATGTTGTTCTCTGCCTTGTGGGCCTATCGAACCTCTGTGAAGGATGCCATTGGTTTCACTCCCTTCTAGCTAGTTTATGGACTGGAGGCTACCCTTCCTATCAAGTGTGAGATTCCTTCGTTAAAATTAGTCGTCGAATTGCTCCCTGACACTACTTCGGTAGAGGAATGCCTTCTTTACCTGGAGCAGCTAGATGAGACTCGTTGACTAGCCTCTTTAGCTATCGAAGCACAGAAGAAGCGAGTGAAAAATCACTTCGATAACACTGTTCATCCTTGCTATTTTGTCGAGGGAGATTTAGTCCTGCTCTACGATCAAGCCAATGATAAACTGAGGGCAGGAAAATTCTAGCCCATGTGGCACAGGCCTTACATTGTAAAGAGAGTTTTGCAAAAAGGGGCCTACGAGCTTATTGATTACGAAGGGAATCCTCTGGATAAGCCCCGAAATGGGCCTTACATGAATGAGTATCATGCCTGCACTCTATTTTTTGTACATACGTGTGCTTTAGCAAGTGTGTTGCGTGTGCATGTTTTCATGTTTTTGTTTTGTTGTGTCGGCGTGATTGTCTCTTATTGTGTCCTTTTTATTCTTGGACAGATGTTTGGTTCGCCTTACGTTGGTTTTGCTGATGGTGCCTCCCGCAGTACACGCAACTTGTCCTCTGCAGCATGGGTGATCTATGATCCTCATGGTGAGTTAGTAGACCTTCAAGGAGTTTGTCTAGGTTGTACCATGAACAATGTTGCTGAGTATAGTGATGTGATTGAGTTACTAGCTAAGGCGATTAACCTTGGTATTTGAACATTGGTTGTGAACTTGGACTCTCAGTTTGTCATCCACCAGCTCAATGGGCATTATTCCGTCAGAGACCATTGGATTTTAAGGTTGTATTTACGTGTTAAGTTGTTAGAAAGGGATTTTGATTTCATTACATATCAACATATTCCAAGACGATTTAATACGTTAACCGATGCATTAGCTAATTATGTATTGCACAGACATTTGCATAACATGTAATTTAAAATAGCATAAGAAGCATAAAACACAATAAACCATAAATCATAAGTATATATATACATATGTCCAAATGTTTGCACCACGTGCATCATCAAAAAATAATACATGTTTGTCTTAGTACATCCGGATACGACATGTCTCTCAAAAAATATGCATGGAAATAAAACCTAGATATCTAATCCCTATGGTGCTCATGGTAGCACATCACTGCTCACACTAAACGTCTCAGGAGTCGGTGGATGCGATTCAGCACCCCCACTGTGTGCCTCTGGTATGCTAACGGGACATCCGCTAGCCGAGCATAATCCGGGATCCCTCGAGTGATACCCTCAAGGTTCTGGATGAGTTCTCCACCCTCATGTTTGTTCAATTTAGTGTTGTCTAAATTGCTATCATAAATTGTCAACCCGAGGCTCGTAAGCTGATGAAGTGAAGTGTACAATATATACTTAAGTAGCCTTTCCTAGTTCTTTTTGTCGTTTTTAGTTTTATGTCTAACCTATCTTCCTAATGTGATGTGATGAAGTTATAAACAAGTGAGTGAATGTGTGTGTATGTGATGATTTCTAAATGCTTCTTGAATTTTAAAAAGAAATGACTTGAAATAGAATTAAAGCATCAAAGGAAAGCAAAACATTAAACAAAAGACTAATGGCACTAGTCCAATACCTTTACTGTTGATAGAAATGAAAATGATATTTACATTAACTCTGCTGAAAGCAAAAACACTACTCTAGCAATCCAAAAATTAAGTGACAAATCACACTACTTAATTCTCCCTTAACATTCCGCCTTTAGCTGAATTGATCATGTGAAAAAGAAGAGTTAGGAGTGGATTAGCAATATGAGTGTAAAACTAAATAAATCAAGCTGCAGTTAGATAATGTTTTGGTCCCATAAAAGTTAGTGAATTATGATAAACAGAACCATGAAGAGATTAGCAACTTGATAAAACTTGATAAAGTAAACTAAGTAAAGAAACTAACTAAGCAAGGAACTAATGAAAATCAAAGCAAAAAGTCAGCAGTTTAGATAAGACAACTTCAGATGCCACTAGTGTGAAAAAGAAGTAAAAGCACATTGTCCCGGGCTCCTAATCAAAGCTATAAAAACACATTGATCAGTCATGAAGAGTACAGAAATGTAAAGCAGCATAATTCAAAACTGTACATTAATATACATGATCAAATAAAGAAAAAGAAATGCAGGAAAGTAAATTCAAAGGCTACTGTACAATGGTTGTAGCAGACAGGGGCCCTCCATCCACTTCAACCAATTAAAAGATCAGCTACGCAGATAGAAACAGAACTGTCTTCTTGGAATTAAATCAACTCATAATAATACACAGTGGGAAGCGTAAAAATGATTTATAAAAAGGTCTTCAATACAAAGTTTATAGCAGCAAAATATTAACTATCCCAAACTAACTATTCAGTGTGTAGAAACGCTTTATTTATAGCAAGAACATCAACTGTCCTGTGCGTAAACTAAGCTAACTAACAACTAGGAAAAAGACACGTTCAGCAGCACCGTGCACGGATCTAGGGAACGGTCATCATGGTTTAATAAATCCGGTGTTGGATTCTTGTCCCCTGCAGTCTTCATGGCTAAAGGAGAAGCCAGCTATGACTTACGTGCTCCAACCAAACATGCAGAGCCGTGCCACCGTTTGCAACCTTGCCGTTTGACCAGAGCTACCTCTGCGTTGACCAGGGGTGTAGACGGCTAGTTTGGTTGAGCTGATAGCACACGTACCATGTACATAGTCATACAAACTTTCCCATGTGGCTCTTTTCTCTGGAAGACACCTGGATCATATCAAACAAGAAAATGGCTGCGGAATCTGGGATCGGCTGCGGAATCAGAGATCGGCTGCGGAAACCTGTAACAACTGCGGAATTCCAGCACTTTGAACCAAAAATCTAAACCAACAGTCAACCATTAGCACAATTAGCAAATCATGTTAAAAAGTCCTATAATGCAATGAATTGAACAAGTTGATGAAGGAAATGATGACAAAAGAAGGAAATGAGTAGGAAAAGGCTGGGGAGATGGGTAAATGAGTGCAGGTTTGAGGCAAACACTTCATCAAACTGATTAGGAAATAAAAGATATGCGATAAATGAGTTAAAACACTAATATTTACTTGAATTACGTGCATAGTAAATTAAAAGTGACTTTTACCTCTCATTTTACCATTTCATTTGAATTTGGTTTGTTGGAGCTCTAGAGGTGCTTTTCCCCCTTGATTTTCACCAGCGAATTCCGGGAGATTTTGTGGACGATTCTCGACGCCGTTCGGACCAGGTAAGAGCTAAACTTGTGCTCTTTCATTACATGCCTTTAATTTTGGATTTTGAGCTTATTGCCTTGTCCCATTGAGCCCCTGGGGTTTCAAAAACTCACCCTAGGATCATCGCACCCTTCCTTAGTCGAAAGTTGCGATGCATACTGATGTCTCCACTGACTAGTTAGTATGAATCGCTCCTAGTACACTTGCTGGGGTGCGATGGACGCAGGGAGGAAAATTTTTGCATAGTTTCCTCATGAAATGTTTTCCTGTTTTCACCAACTGAAGATCCTGACTCTTCCCTTGTTTGTTTTTCAGAGATTCATCGAATCAAAATGGTTGTTACATGGTGAGAACACGAGCATGAAGAAGAGGATGTTGTTGGTTTACATGATCCGGGCACAGTAGCTGCATTATGGAACTGTGGCTTGCTGAAGTTTTTCCGTATCTCTAGCATGAGGCAACAAATCAGTTTGTTGCAGTATTTCCTCAATGCCTAGGATCCTATCAACCAGATATTCCAGATTAGGGGCAAATTTATCCCCTTGACAGTGGTGGAAATCTATTTTCTGACCGGTTTATCGAGGCATGGTGCCCCTCTCTCACTATTAGGCTCCGCCCGTGGGGGTCAGTCCGTGAGGGAGTACATTCGCCGGCATTGCAGAGAGGGATCTCAACTGAGTGCAGATGGAAAGATGAACATCTGCGATGTCACTGACTGGCCCTTGTGGACCATTCTGTTTACTTTTGCTAGACTGGCTGGTAGTTTTGCTCTTCATATAGCCAATAGATCTTATATGCAGTATGCTTTGGAATGCCTTGAACCGAAGGTGTTCAATTGGTGTGATGCAGTAATTTCTGTGATGAAGGAATAGTTGACCAAGGTGAAGAGAGGCAGATCCAAGAACTTTGGTTATGGTTCTATTTTCACTGCTTTCACCTTGGAGAGAATCCCACTGATGCAGCCATAGTACATTTCACTTGCCTACCTCCACTGACCGAACCACAGATGCAGAGATGGGTCAATCTCATGTCTCGGCACGCTGGTCAGCCCCAGATTTCTTTTTCTAAGACCTACTTCGAGTGGTTTGACCATCAAGAGATGTTCTACGCCAGGTTCCCATATGTTGTTATGGATTTCCAAGGTGATCCGGATTTGGTGCTGCCGGTTGGTGAGCAGTGGGGTGCCATGGGTAATTCTTTTGACCATATCTCTGTTCATTGTTGTTTATAATGTTCTTATATTCTTATGATCACGACTAATCAAAACTCATGTGTTCATGCAGATATTGGCCCAGATCGACCAGTTTGAGTGACATACTACTAGAATGCCAAGTTGATGGAGTAGGCTCTTACAGGCGATGATTGTTTATCACCAGCATCATTAGACTAGGGTGCCCCCTAGCATTTTGAGTTTTGGGTCATTTGACCAATTTTGTCTTGGTTATAGAACATTATGTACAGACTATAAATAGTTATGGAACATATTTTTGATTTTCGGAGCTTTATTTTGGTTAAGTTACATAATCCTGCTGCATATATTGATGTGATGCTTCTTTTTATAAATGTCACAAATGTCTATCTAACACATAATTTGCCAATGAGTCTGTTAATGTGTTTAAACTTCTGGAAATATGTTGATATTAGATGAAATCAAATTGTCTTTCCAAAATTTTGACCCTTAGGAACATGCGATAGATAGCTGGATTTTGTACAGCATAGATGCCGGTGAGTTGTAGAATGACGAGCTGTGAGTCTAGCCTGACGACAAGTCGGCATATGCCATGTATGATGGCATCAGAAAGGAGTTCTATCAATGCGCTATACTCAGCGATATTTTTCGTAGACTGACCAATACACACTCCTCTGAAACTTACTAACTTACCACTGGGATTGAAAATGCCCCATGCCGCAGAAGACAGGTACTGCGAACTACCACTTGCTCTGTTGACATATCCAACAAATGATTCTAGTAGGTTCGACATCTGCAACGAATGCAAAAAGTGGATTACTTAACCAAATTAAATGCTCTTGGCGAAAACAAAAATGTAACAAAAGCACGAGGATTACTATGCGAAACCAAGCATAGTAATGCTTGAGGTATAACCTGTTGCGAGGTCGTGCCAGTGGAATCCCATCATAGTCCATCAACTCGTAGGCTCCTTTTGCTAATACTCGTTTAACAATATAGGGACCCATCCATAATGATTTGAATTTCCCTGCTCCTAATTTATCGGATTCCTGGTCATAAAGTAAAACCAGGTCACCCTCTGAGAAGACGCGAAGTTTTACATTCTTTTCAAACTATGCTTTGACTCATTTCTTATGAGCCTCGTTAGTCGAAGTTGCATCATGACGGGTTTCATCCAAATGGATTAGTTCCAAGAAATGAGCCTCTTCTTCTTGTAGGTTTTAACCCCATACAAAAATTACCTGCATACGAATTCTAAATCACAGGAAAATAAAAAATGCGAGAGCATAACACATAAAACACATATACACAGAGATTTCCCACTGGATCCCAAAACTGGGACTACTAGCTTGATTTTTC
>APFE030058705.1:3044-22500 GCA_000404065.3 Pinus taeda
TATCCTCAAGACCCTGGGAATGCCAGGACAATCTCGAAGGAGGTGGTTTTCTTTGCATAGTCTGCATGGAAACTTGACCTTGGGTGGAGGGGTAGGAAAGAGTCCGTCTTCCGTTGTCTGTGGTGGAACAACAGTTGTGTTTGTAGTCTTCTTTGTGTTTGTGACCATTCCCTTGTTTGACTTTTTCTTCTTCTTGTTAGCCACCTGGGTACTTCCACCAGGCGAAGAAGGAGTCATTGAAGTAGGTGTCGAAGGGGTGGGGTCCACTTGTGGTTCAACTGGGTGTTGAGCAGGCGGCGGGACTGATGTAGTATCAGCTGACATAGAAGGGACCACAGAGTTTGAAAAAAGCCAGACCGGTAACCTGACAGTTAACCCTGGGAGAGTTAGTGTTGCCATATAAAGGGCACCAGCATTTCCAGGAGAAGGGAAACGACCAGCATCCCCATTAAGTGGGGGACTTAGGTTGATGAATCCCGGGAAATTTGCCATGTAAAGACGAAGTCCTAGTCAAACTAGCGCACTCAAGATCTAAATGGGTAATGTGATCGCGGCCAGATAAATTATTAAGACATTTTAATTTGACCTTTTCATGTTTAAAGAGTCAAGAAAAGGACGAAAAGCTGACTCTAGTCTCCTTCGATTGTTTTTCGAGCACGAAGTGACAAGCTGCTCGCTTACACCTTTTCTGTTAGAAAGTATGAAAAGGATCAAAAGTTGACTACTCTGGAAATCTAGGTAAGAGGGTGTGCCAAACAAACCGTAAAACTGCTTATACACCTTAGCGATCAGAAGATCACCAAGGACTTCCCATACTGCAGTCAATCTTCCCGAATGCTGTGTTCAGTGCATTACGATTCGTAGGGCGGCAGACTCGGCTTCCTATGGATCAAAGGTTGCAATCCTATAGAGGTCTCCCAATTTATACGTGACGGTACGTGGGAGCACAGTCCGTACTGGTACCTATCGTTTCACCGTGGAGGAATCACCAACCACTCGACGATAAACCACCAGGCTTAACGATGCCGGAACACGTCTCTAGCCTAGACCTCTAGAATGTGAGTGTTAAATTCCAATGCGTTGTTAGGTTCATTGAATCAATTTTATTGTTGATCTTTAATTAAGTTTCAGTTTCTGGCCTTAGCGAATGTAATCTCTCGAAATGTCTTAAATGCCACTACATGCAAGAACTGTATTCGTTTTGCTTGGATGAAATCTAGCTACAGAAGAGTTAAGAGGTTCATGCGAACAAAACGATGTCCAAAATTTCTAATGCAGCTAATCAACAAGAAAGGAATTTTTTTTTCTCTTTTTCTTCTTTTTTAAAAACAAGAACTAACATAACATGCCTAGTTGATTAAAACAAAACAAAAAAAAAAATCTTTTTCTTTTCTCTTGAAAATAAAATAAAAAAAATAAAAAAAAATGATAATGCACTTAAAGCTTTTCAAGAGATATTCACTATCAGATAATTGCTTCTAAAGAATCTATAGCCAGTTTTGAAACAAAACACAACAACCCAACAAAGCAAAGGAAAAACAAGATTTTCATGTAACTATGTAAGCTAAGTTATCACGAAATTAGGGAAGATAAGTGAGCCAAAAGCGAGATATTTGCAATATGAAGTGCAAAAAACTCATATAACCACCAGGAGAATATAGAAATCAAACGACAAAAGAACCGTATATATAAATCATCAATCCAACGGGAGGTTCGATAACACAAAAACCAAGATGTAAAATCGGTAGACAATGGCAAACAACCGAAGGACGAGACACCACCAGCCAGTTATCAATCTAACAGACTCCCAGAAGGCATATACAGGGCAGAAAAACCAGACCCAAGCATTAGAGACTGACAAACAGGCTTATTAAAAAAAAACTTAACCAATGCGGCGCGACTGTAAGTCTGCAACTCGCGCTAAACAGAGTGTAGCGCGGGTTGTCTGAAAGAAGCTCGCGCCCAGTAGCGCGACTGTTCAGAGAAAAACCGCGCTGGCGGGAATTTGCCAGGCAAAAAGAACAGAACGGGTGGTCTGAGGCTTGGCTTTTAAAACTAAACAGAGCTAGTGAGTGAAAGATAGCAGGAACTCCAAACAAAGAAATTGTTCAGACAAGTAAATGACAGAAAAACGACATGCGAAGCAAGATCGATACTGTCCAGTTTGTAAATCAACCCGGAGATCGACTGAAGTGGTGTTGATCTACTTCACTTCCGCATAGCGGAAGTGTTTCGAAGGCTGCCTGGCCGCTCTTCAGACTCCGTCCACAACTTACAAATCAGACAATATAAACACAAACAACAATAGACTTCCCCAGTGGAGTCGCCAAATTGTTGCGGAGGTAAATCCCCTCTGCGGACAGAGGCGATCCCACTAGCCCCACAGGGGTCTAGCAACAATCATACATGCTGCATGCAAGTTCCTAATTGCACAATTAAAAAGTCGATCAGAAAGACCAACCTGGGATCCAACGCTATTTGCTGTGGGAGAAGTGTCGCTCCTGTCCTTTAGCTTTGGCCGGTCACTATCCTTGCGCTCCACGCATGGACACTTGCACAAATGAAGAACAACCCAAAACAAGCGTAAAATCCGATATCATACAATTATATATCATTCAAGCAGGATATAATTCAAATATTACCAGAGGAACATGTGAATGGAACCATAATAACAGTCGCTTATCATTTAATAGAAAAAGAGAAGAGTTACAACCAATTAAGGCTTGACGCTGCAAATCTCCTCCAACTGGGTCAGCAGTCCAACATGTCTTGCAAAGTCACTTCCTCTCTCAACAATCCGGCAGCATAACCTTTCTTTCAGCTCTTACTATCAATTTAGCTTCGACACTCTGACACTATCGTTAGCACTAGCCTGTTCAGTGACAGGCATTTATGGATGGAAGAGGTGGAAGTATTCATCGTATCCGGACACCTACCGAAGATTTGGCATTGTCCCAGAATAGCCTTTGGACTGAGTTGTCATGGATGAAAAAGACGACACTCAACCATATCCATGGGATTTTTCCCAGAGAACTGCATGAGTTAATGGAGGAAAAAACACTTCAGTGCGCGTTGGCCAAAAATCATGACTAATTTTGTGTGGCGCGGGCTTTGTTCTGTGACAGCGCGTCCATGGGCGCGCCCTCTTTGTAGGAACTGAGCCATTGGCGCGGGTTATACATTGTGGACCCGCGCTAATGAAAAAAGGGCATTTTCCAAGGTTAATCTTCAAAGGGTGTCTTTAGGGATATTGAAGTTCATACTTAGGAGACCTCAATGCAGGTGTTTTCAAGTTGTGTCACTGGTCACAGGTCCGAAAATGTGTCCTCCAATGTGTGACAGCGGGGGGTAGCAAGGACGGTGACCAACGGTGACAAATTACTGCGTAACAGTGTGTACACCCCAAATAGAGAGTGAACCCAATAGAGGGTCCCCTCTCTTTCTCTAATTCTGACATGTGAGGATTTATACTCATTTGTGTAATTTTTCCAAGTGTCTAAGAACTCTAGCAGATTAAGTTGATCAACATTTTCCCATCCTTGTTCCCAATCGAGGAGTGAGATTCGTTGACAATCTAATTCAAAAAAGTCTTTCCATGCTCATTTAGGAAGGAAACTAAATCTCAAGGGTGTCTAAAATTATCCCCACATCCAACCCATGGGTTAATGCCTATCCTCATCTTCTCACCATTTCCAACCTTCCAAGAAAAACCACCTTCTACCACTGAGAAAGATGATAACGCAACCTTCCAACTAACATAGGAGTTTACAAACTTTTTGTTTCATGGCCTAAACCATTCCTCAAAAGAAAGAGAGAAGATATATTTTCGGTAGGCTACCGAGGTCTAAAAGTTGTTTGTTGACAATAATCTCCAACCAACATTGGCTGCTAGTGCTTTTGCAAAAGTAGGAAAGTATTTATTTCCCTAGCTTCCCCAAGATTTTGGTAAGACAATCCTTGCCCACATCACCCATGGGAGGAATAAATACTCCTTGGATCTAGCCCATAAGAACCAACAACACAACTTCCTGGTTTATTTGATAATTCCTTTGGGCACCCAGGTAAGAGCCATTTAATACACTGGAATTGCTTCTAGTATTGATTTTACAAGTACCATCCTCCCTGCATTAGAAAGCCACTTGAAACTAAATAGTTTTAGTCCCTTTTCCACCTTAGCCAACAACTAGATACAATCTTCTTTTAGATATGCATTTGAATTGAGATGAAAACTGAGATATTTTAGTCCATCTTTAAGATTTTTAACTTGAAAAGGAAATTGAGCTCGCACCCTATGAACTTCTCCATGAGACAACCCATAATAGTAAGGGTAGAATTTGAAACCTTTATTAACATTCCTGTAGCCTTCTGCGAAAGAGATTGGGCTTCTTTGATGACTGTTAGATACTCCCTTGAATCATTAGTAAATAGAATAATATGACACTTGGTAATCAACAACCTCAATTACCCTAAACCCCCCCCCCCCCCCCCCTTATTTTTGTTTCCAAAAGTAATTTTTATGAGTGCTTCTACTACCAATAAAAACAGAAGGGGGATAATGGGAAACCTTGTCTCAGACCCCACTAAGTGTGGATATGTATGCATGCATGCATGTATGTATATGTATATTTATATACCAAAATAAATTGAAGACTTCTTTAGAAGGCTTACAACAACCATGCAGTCTTACATTCCCTAAAATCCTATATAGGGGAATCTTTTCCAATGTATGTTTGCATATTTCAAGGAGCTTGAGGTAATGCGCCCTTCTCTTTCTTGGCATCTTGCATTACTGTTACATGTCCCTATGGTTTGTAGGGGTTGTCCACCTCCTTTTTACTTTTGTGGGAACAATCCTTTCTTAGATGTTCCCCTTTACAATGCCAATAGGAAAATATCTTCTTTTCCTTTTCAACCTGACAAGGCCTCTTCCTGATAATATGCTTTTCCATATTTGGGGAATTTACTTTGAGATGGAAATTCTTGCAATTACTTTTGTAGTTAAGAATTCCACTTGACCAATCCTTGTTATTTCCTAGTGAGCTTCCTATTTCCTAGTGAGATTCCTCTAGTTGGATTTCCTTCTTTCTCATTCTTGATGGGCTTGCTCCGTATCCTACTACACCATGCCACAATACATGCTTCCTTTTATTTCCATTCAATCTTGAGTTGTGTTTTCACACACACCTCGATGTTTATGAATTAATGAAATATAATAAATAATATACCAACTATCACATTTCCAAGGTATTCCAAGCACATTACCTTGTGGTTGTTAACACATGTACAAACTTTTTATCGGACACATATCTCAACTAGGATACCATTTAAACATATACATCAGCATGGTTTAAAAATAAAAATATACACACATGTATATATCAATATGTTTACTATCATTGCATCATATAATTTCAAAATCATCTCTTTAACAAGATCATAGACATTAATTAAAATCAACCTCTTTACTAAGACTACCATTTCTAAAATCTTGAAGAAAAATAAGCCCTTTTAAAATTTTAACCATCATTACCAATTTTAGAGATCAACCTTCTTACTAAGGTGAGAAATAATAATTAAGGTAGACTTTTTTTCCAAGGCAAACAATCATGGTATCTGCAATCTCAAGGGGGTCAGTTAGGAAACCACATGCATCTATCATATTCATAATTTTTTAGATTTACAAAATACCTCATAAGACCTGCATGTGATCCCAAGTTAACATATAATCATTTATTACACTATTACACCCAACATTGATTTCAGATGTAAGTAATAACTATACAAGTCATGACCATAGTGATATAACTAGCCCATACAACAAGTAATTATCAACCACTTGACTCTCTAATAGAGTCACAAACCCCATGCCTTCATTTCCACTATGATAGAGCCCATCCAGTTCAAGTATTGAACCTGGAAGCTTTGAAACCTCTCTATAACACACCCCATCCTATCCCTAGTCCCTACTAAGGGTAGAAGGAAGTCGTTATCTGGATGAATCGATCTCTAATGTCTCTTTATGGAAATTAGGTCTAAATTTTTCAATGCTTTTTTCAACTTTCTTAAAAATTTGAATGGGTGATATCCTTGTGTTTGTCTCGTCAATACCTTTCCAACGACATACAATTTTCCCCATTCCAAATTCAAGATCAAAATATATGCCCTATTAAAAAAAATCATATTAGGTCATGCCATGCTTTCTGACTTTCCATGTGGTTCCAACATGACATCCCATGTGTTTCCCACATGGCTGTTATTCTAACTGGAAAACCTATGTGGATAAGTGTGTATGCCTTTGTAGTTAGAGATCAACCTAATCCACTAATATATTGTTGGGTTGTGTTATATTCTTTCCACGACTACCCCACGCGTAGTGGGGCCACATGGCGTTACTGAGGGGCAGAAGCCCCCCTGCACAGGGTCTGGGGTAGCGCCCCGTGAATCTTTTTTTTGAACCCTATATTAGGTGGGCGAACCTACCTATGTTTTTGTGCATGGATTTCGCACATGGTTTTGGGCATGCTGGTTTTCTGTCCATAATATTTTGTAGATCCGGTTAAGGGAAATACAATTATGTTCTAATCCAGGGTTAATGGATTGGGGTTTATGGATGCTTCAACATGTATATATATGTATTGTAACATTGAAAGAAATATAATAAAAAATCAATCTAGTAGTCCCGATTTTGGAATCCAAGGGAAAATCTCTGTGTATATATGTTTTATGTTTTATGCTCTCGCCATTGTTTATTTTATGTTTTTTTCTTTTAAAATTCATATGCAAGTAATTTCTGTATGGGGTTAAAACCTACATTTCTATCGAAGTTGTTTTTGGCTTCAAGGGGACGCCTTTACTGCTGAGAAGTTTTGCTCGGGCCTGTGGTAGACCCTGTTCAATGTGAGATATGTGGGATCGATTCTTGTGGTGAAAGAATGTGACAAGTAGTGGAAATATAGAGATAGAAAAATCTAATAGTCAGAGTTTTGAGTTGTGGAAACTCAAGATGGAGGATTCGCTGTTGGATAAATTTCAGTGGATCACGGTAGATCCGGGTACTAAACCAACAACAATGTTAGCTGAAGACTAGGTGAAGTTGGATTAGAAGGCAAAGAGCACAATACGATTGTGTGTCTCAGATTTAGTATTTCTGAATGTATCAGGAGAAGCTTCGGTGAAGGCTTTGTGGGACAAATTATGGACTTTGCACCAATCTAAGTCTTTGATGAATAAACTGTTCCTACAGAAAAAGTTGTATAACCTAAGGATGAAGATGGATACTCGGTGAAAGAGCATTTGAACGCCTTTAATACTGTGGTAAGCTAGTTATTATCTGTTGATATTAAAATTTTAGATGAAGATAAGTGCATCAGTTTATTGTGTTCTCTACTAGATTCGTGGGATAGTCTGGTTGTTGCAATAGGTAGCAATGCAACTGCTTTGCAGTTTGATGAAATAGTCTCATCCTTGCCGTTGGAGGAGATGAGAAAAAAGATATGGAGGGCTAAAATGGTGATGTCTTGTCTATACCAGGATGATCCCAGAATAGAAAAAAAATAAGTCCTTAAGTAGGAGATCTAAATCTAGAGGGAGATTGAAATATCCAGGAAAACCCATAAAGGTGTGCTGGAAATGTGGAAAGGAAGGACACTTCAAAAGGGACTGTAAATCTAAAGCTCTTGAGAAAGGAAAGGGATCTAATGATGCTCCTTCTGTAGAGGCAAAAACCACCTCAGATGAAGGTGGGGATGTGTACTTGGATTCTTCTTCAAGTACACATGTAGATCACGAGGCATGGTTGATTGACTCAGGTGCATCCTTTCACTTCACTCCCCATAGGGAGTGGTTCTACGAGTATGAGAAATATGATGGTGGTGATGTCTTCTTAGGGGATGATAGGAAGGCTATAATCATCGGTCACAGAAGAGTCAATTCGAAGTTGCAAGGTAGAAGGATTAGAACACTTCCAACTATTCTTCATATTCCTACATTGGCCAGAAATCTGATTTCTGTAAGCAAGTTGGATGATGCAGGGTTTAAAAACAATGTTTGAGAAAGATACCTGCAAGATGGTTCGGGGAGCATTGGTATTGATGCGGGGAGTTCATATTGGAAATCTGTACAAGCTTCACAGTAGCATTGTTATTGATGGGTGCAACAGTTCTGTGGTTCCTGAAAGTGGAGAATAAAATCTAGTGGTCTATGGAGAAAAGACCATGCTATGGCATCAAAGGCTTGGACATATTGGAGATAAGGGCCTTCGAATACTTCATGGTAATGGTATGGTAGAAGGTATGTCTAATTTCTCTCTGGATTTTGATTTCTATGAAAATTGTGTATATGGGAAGAAGAATCGTGTGAGTTTCCCCTCTGGTGCTAAGAGGGTGAAACAAATATTAGAGCTTGTGCATAGTGATGTGTTTGGACCTGTGTCGGTTCCATCACTAGGTAAGTCTGTGTAATATGTATCACTTATAGATGACTTCTCAAGGAATACATGGATATATTTCCTCAGGAAGAAATCTGAATTCTTTGTCAGGTTTAAAGAATTTAAGGCTCACGTGGAAAATCAGACAGAGAAGAAGATAAAGGTGTTGAGGACAGATAACGGTGGAGAGTTTTGCAAGAAGGAATTTAAAGAGTTCTGTAAGAAGTGTGGTATAGCATGATAGAATACTACTCCTTACACATCTCAGCAAAATGGAGTTGTTGAAAGAATGAACAGGACGTTGATGGAAAAGGCAAGAAGCATGCTCAGTGGTGCTGGGTTAGGATAAGAATTCTGGGCAGAGGCGGTGGAGACTGCATGTTACCTGGTCAAGATATTAGCTTCATCAGTGTTGGAGGATAAGACTCCACAAGAGGTATGGATTGGTAAGAAACCTTCTGTTTCACATTTGACGGTATTTGGATGTGATGCATATGTACATGTTCTAAAGGAGAAAAGAACAAAGTTTGATAGTAAATCTGAAAGGTGCATCTTTATTGGGTATAAGGATGGTTTAAAAGGTTATAAGCTTTGGAAACCATAAACAAGGAAGGTTGTGTACAAACAAGATGTTTTAGGGAGGTGAAAGATGTTATTCAACATGAATTCCTACTGAAGGAACTTGAGAAGATAGATTTTGAGCTAAAGGAGAAAGAATCAGACTCTAGAATCAGAATATGAAGAGCCACAAACTCCAACTGTGAGAATATTAGTTTGAGAAAGAAGGCAACTAGAAAGGTATAGTCCATTTGCTTTCTGTTCAAATTTTGCTTTATCTATTACTGATGATGATCCCAAAACTGTGAGGGAAGTATTAGATTAAGAGGATGGCAAACTCTAGAAAGAGGTCATGGTTGATGAAATGGCATCTTTGCACAAAAATGAGCCTTGGGATCTAGTGGAGTTGCTGGCTGGAGGAAACATATTGGAAGAAAATGGGTGTTTAAGATGAAGATGAATGCAAAAGTCAAGGTGGAGAAATACAAAGCTTGATTGGTAACAAAAGGTTATTCCCAGGTGCTAGGAATTGATTTTGGTGATATTTTTTCTCCTATTGCCATGGTAGCTTCTATTGGATTACTTTTATTTGTTGTCGCTGCTTTTGATTCTGAGGTAGAACAGATGGATGTGAAGACAAAATTTCTTCACGTGGATCTGGAAGAAGAGATCTAAGTGAAACAACTTGAAGGCTTTGCGGTGAAGGGTAAGAAAGAACTAGTATGCAAGTTAAAAAAGTCTTTGTATGGGTTAATACAATCACCAAGGATGTGGTATCAGAAATTTGATACATTTATACGGGGACTTGGCTTCACCAGAAGCAAAGTAGATCACTGTGTGTATTTTAAATTAATTGGTGACCTTGTTATTTATCTGGTCTTGTATGTGGATGATATGTTGCTGGATGGAAATGAAAAAGAAATTATCCAGTATTTGAAGATCCAATTGTCCTCCAATTTTGACATGAAAGATCTTGGTGCTGCAAACTATATTTTGGGCATGGAAATTAAACGAGATTGGGCAAGGAGAAAGCTCTGGTTAAACTAGAGGAAGTATGTCGAGACAATACTCCTAAGGTTTAATATGTAGGATAGTAAACCAATGAAGGTTCCTATTCATGTAGGTGTAAAGCTATATTTTGAATAGTGTCCTAAGACACAAGAAGAGGAAGAGGACATGTTCCATATGCAAGTGCCGTCGGTAGCTTGATGTATGCAATGGTCTGTACTAGACTAGACATTGCACATGCAGTGGGCGTATTGAGTAGGTTTATGTCAAAACCAGGGAAGAAGCATTGAACAATAGTGAAGCGGGTTTTTAGGTATTTGCAGGGCACTAGTGATTATGATTTGTGCTACCAAGGAAGACTAGGATTGGACAAAGTTTTGGACATCTACAGCTTTGTTGATGCAAATTGGGCTGGAGATGTGGATCATAGAAGATCTACAAGTGGGTACGTGTTTAACCTATTTGGAGGTGTAGCCAGTTGGATGAATAAGAGACAGTCTGCTGTGGCACTTTCAACTACAGAGGCAGAATACATGGCAACCACTCATGCAAGCAAAGAAACAATTTGGTTGTAGATATTGCATTCAAGTATGGGGTTACTACAA
Organism: Pinus taeda; assembly: GCA_000404065.3. NCBI lineage: Eukaryota > Viridiplantae > Streptophyta > Pinopsida > Pinales > Pinaceae > Pinus > Pinus taeda. The sequence goes on from APFE030058705.1 coordinate 13,641, forward strand.
CGAGCTATAAGGATAGGCTGTGACAGCCAAAGTACATTTTTCTTGGCAAATAACCCTACTTATCATTCAAAGACAAAGCACATTGATGTTTAGTATCACTTTATGAGGGATATGGTTGAGGACAAAAGGGTGTTGTTGATAAAGGTGGACACTTTGCTGTAGGTGCATTGAAAAATTCTGTGAGCACTGAGAAGTTCCCTTGGTGTAGAGAAACAATGGGCGTTGCAGGGCTGGATCAATGACTAAGTTCTCTTGTGCCCCCTTGTGGAAAGAAAACAATAAGTGGGAGAATGTTGGGTTGTTTTATATTCTTTCCATGACTACCCCAAGCACGAGGGGGGGGGGTACGCCAGGGGGTCACAAGGGGAGTGGCTTCCCCTCATGTCAGGGGGTATGTAGGGGGGTGGTAGCCCCCTGCATGTGGTTCGAGGTAGCGCCCTAGGATTTTTTTTTGGACCCTATATTAGGTGGGTGAACCTACCTATGGTTTTTTGCATATATTTTGTACATGGTTTTGGGCATGATGGTTTTCTGTCCATGGTATTTGTAGATCCAGTCAAGGGGACTACACTTATGTTCTAATCCAAGGTTAATGGATTGGGGTTTATGGAATATTCGACATGTATATATATATGTATTGTAACATTGAAAGGAATATAATAAAAAATCAATCTAGTAGTACCATTTTGGGATCCAGGGGAAAATCTCTATGTTTATCTGTTTGATGTTTTATGCTCTCGCCATTGTTTATTTTCCGTTTTTCTTTTAAAATTCATATGCAGGTAATTTCTGTACGGGGTTAAAACCTACATATATAACTTAATTTTAGCTAGATCCCTAACCCTGGCCTAGCTGATTGGATCAACTTCCTAAACCCCCCTCCATACTTGAAGTTATCCTGATCTTCTTACTTGAATGACGTCATGTCCATGTCATGCCCTCTATGTAGTCTCCTTTGGGAATGTAATGTGTCACCTGCTTTAGGCCTCTATGTCATGTTAAAACTCTGCATCTAGTTGCCACGTTTCATGCCTAAAGAGTACCACGTCACACACCTATGTTAACATCATCTTGCCACCCTTGAAGCCATATCATCATCCCTTTCATAATCGTTGGAAAATAATAAGCATGCCATGTTTCCCCAATCCACACCATCGGTATAGAAGTGAGTGGGTCTTGGGCCCTCAAATTTTTATCAATTCCTTTATAATTGATTTAAGAATTGGAAATGAAGAGGAAAAAGATCACCTTTGCATTTAAATGCATAAAATAATTTGTAGATGACAACATTCTTTGCCCGTTTTCAGATGCTAAGACAACCAAGGAGGCCTAGGATACCCTTGAGAGGAGTTTTGGTGTAAGGGGGGGCAATCTAGCTGAAGATGAAGGGTTTGGTAAATCCCACTATGCTTAGCCACAAGTGGATGAAAACTATGAAGAATTTGTAGAAGAAGCACAAAAAGAGCACATAGATGCTCAAGAAACCCACTGTGCACAACCACAAGTGGATGAAGATTTGATGAATCCAACAATAGTTCTTGCTGATGAAAATGAAGTTGCCATTGGAGAAATCAATGATATGGTGAATCCAACAATTAATATTGTTGATGTAAACTTTGATGAATACTTCTTTCCTAATGATGAATGTTTGCAGATGATGCAACAAAAACATGATATTGACATGATGTTATTTGGTGAAGGAAGCCCACTTGCGTCTGAAAACTAAGTGGAATACAACTTGTAGTAGCACAAGTTAGTAAAGAAGTGGAAGAGATATAAACAAACATGAAGATAGAGGCAGAGGCAAAGAAGGAATCCCATAAAGAGAAAAAAAAGACATAGGAAGAGGCAAAGAAGGAAGCACAACAAGAGAAAGCTCTCATTGAAGAGTAGAAGGAACAAAATCAATGTGGTTCTGCAAATATTTTTAATTCTAACATGATTTCTAGTGTGTAAGCACACATAATTATTATGAAGAAGAGTTAAATTTCCTTGAAACATGGCTTGCAACACCATGTCTTGAAAATGTCTACATAGAAGTTGCAGAAATAAATGTTTAAGACAACATAAATGATGAAAACATCAATGAAATTTTTAGGTATTGGAGTCATGAAGAATTAAAATTATATTCTCATCTAATGTTGTAGAAAATTGATGTTCAAAAAACCGATCATGAAAATCACACTACAAAAGATGACATGTTGCAACAGTTCACATACAAGCTGATTTTTTAAGAAGTCCAGGACATGCTTAGACAACCTAGAACAATGGAAGACATGCACCAACAAATGAAGAAAATCAAACTTGAAGCCTACAACAAAAAGAAAATGCTGACACAATTTAGAGGGATCCAGAAGAAGAGAAGAAGAAAATAAAATCTAGATGATCTCAAAATTTTAAATTGTAACCCTAGTCGAGACATAGACCAACAAACATCTTAGTTTAAATTTGTTTGTGGTTGAAATTAATGGGGAGTGATGGAGAATCTAATTCCAACCACCTTCTAGGTTTCACATCTGTCCATCGAGGTGTCCTAGTTCAGTCTCAGTGCAATAATTTATTGTTGATGTCTCCAATGTAATCTTATTTAATTGATTTCTAATATTGAGAATATAAATCCTATGCTCCATGTTTTATTTTCCATTCTTTCTCATTCTCGTGGCTACTTTTTTTTTTTAATATAAAATTGGGAATGTTTGAATAGTTTTTTTAATGGTTGAAATGCGTTCAGTATTCTCAAGAATTACCGGAGCACCTAAAACTCTAAAACCTAAAGTTATAGCACATAAAATTATGAAAACTAAAGTTATAACCCATATTTCCAAAAATGTTTGTTGAATTTCACCAAAATTATAAAGGTAAATATAACTTCTTACATGGTCATGTCATCCCATGGTGAAATAACTGGTCATTTAACTCAAAAGCATATGCCAAATCATTGAGTTAATGTCTCTTTACGTTAACACATTAAATTATGGTACAATAATATATTACTAAGTAATATTAAAAAAAAAAAAAATTGCCCAGTTGGGGTAGGTCAATTGGGAGTGGCTATGGAAATGAAGTCTCATAGAATTGGAAGTCTTGGGTTCAAAGCTTGTGCTATCCCCTGATTGGAGTGATAAATTGGACATAATGAAAACATAGTCCTACCAAACTCTATATATATATATATAAACAAGATAAAATTAATTATTTCTTAATACTTATCAACCAATTTTTTTATAAGAAATATAATTTTTATTAAATTAAAAAATATATTTTTTATTCTTTTAAAATAAAATTAATAAAAAATAAACAATTTTTTAGAAAATTTTATATAGCCATAACAACAAAATTAAAAATCAATGCTTTGAGGAAGACTAATTACATAATGACTTACCATACTTTGGGTCAAATGGAAACCAAGGCACTGCACGAATCCCAATGTGAGATAATGAAAGATGATGTCGAACACAAGGGAAACCACCCAGTCAAAGACCCATGATACTGATCGATACTGAGCACAAGGTGACCTATCAATAATGAAAATAGGGTGAGGGTGCAACTCTAGATCAGCCCTCAGAGCAACTTGTCGTAGTTAATAAGGACAAGACCCGCCAGCAAGAAGTCAATGGAGACCTTCTCAAACTCGCACGAACAAAGGACCAATACAATTGATGTGATAATGAACATGACACTGACAACGAGGGATGGCCGACTAAAAAATAGGTCAAGAGACATCGCAGAGAGGCCGACTTAGGTTTACTTTCCTTGAACAAAAGCACGACTCAACTATGACTACAAGGCAATAGATGACAACTTTGTATAAGTTTGTCATGTAAGAGGCATAAGCAAACTCTCCATATGATTGGAAGAGGTAACCAATCGGAGGAGGACTGACTCGATAACAAGGTTAAGGCTCCCCTAAGTCAAACTAAAGCCCACCCCAATGGAGGAAAGACTTTCTTTTGAGTGCTTTGTTCAAGGGCGACACGACAGACTCTAGCTGCCATCAAAATATGAAAATAATGTCTCGTTCCCACTCTTTTTGGAATATTAGTTTTTTTTTCTTTTTCTTTTATATGAAACTGGAAAAAGAATAAAAGAATGTTATAGTACAGTGGAAAGAACGAGTGTCGAAAAAACAGATGTTCTAGTTCCTAGGAGGGGAACATTCCTATGCTCAATGTAGGGAGGCGAAACTAGTCAAGGACCTTCAAAGGGATGTTCTTTCCATGGGTAAAAGGGTGTGTCAACTTGTAGAAGCTAAGTGATTGCATGGTTGATTTTGCAGAAGACATGGTAAAAAAAGTGGCTTAAACACGAGTCCAAGTGAAGCTGGATCAAGGCCAAAAGGTGCAAGTAGTCAATATGCAATGTAGTAGTACAGCTAAACACAAAGGAACCTCTAGGGTATAAGGCCAGAAAGTAGCGTAGAATAATGAGAACGAGTCTTCAATGCACAAGTCATGGCGGGACTAAAGAGGACTCTCGATCCTAAGAACAAAAATTCAGCATGGGTGCCAAGTGAAAACAAGGTACTATCTAGGGCGCCCATGATAAGGTAGGCTCTACCACACAAGTCATGATACTTCTAAGTAATGAGAAGGTTCTGCACCATAACTTGGTGGGGTCGATCCTAAGGCCAAAATGGGAAAGGAAACTGATAAGTGCATAATGCAGGTGAAAAACCTAACCTATATGCTAGTTTTGAGACCTGTCAGAGCAGATAAACCATACAAATGTCCAAAGGGGAAATCTTCCAAGTTCTGTAGACATAAATAGGAACACTAGACAAGATGTTAATACATCCCACCTATCAACTTTAGATAAAATCTTGTGTTATAGAATATACAACTTGAAAATGCGTACCTTATATTTACAATATGGTATAGGGAACCACGTAGCCTTACGTTGTACACATAATAGTTCTTCGGAACAAACCCCTTGCAGAGCTCAGGCCAAGGACTCCTTTGGTAGTCAAAACTCAGGGCTTTAAAGAGTTCCTCCTGTGAAGGCAAATCAAATTCTGAGAAATCATGAGAACTACAAGGATCAAAAGAGGGAATTAAGGGGTCCCATGTCCCCATAGGAGAAATCACTCGGTCAACTGCCGAGACCAAGTCACAAGAAGGAAAATAATAGCTCAACAGATCCTTCTCAAAAGCAACTAAACATTGAGGATTCAATGCCACATAATTCACCCCTGGCGAGGGAGAGTCTACTTGAACACTTGGAACAAACCAAGGGGTACTCTACAGTAAATTCGAATTAGGGTGGTGATTATCAAATGTAAGCTGATCAATAGCGACAATATTCCCTTTATGAGGAAAACACATCACTCGAAAGAGTGAAGACACCACAACATTCATAGCATAGACATAATCACACCCGAGTACTATATTAAAGTCTAAAGGGCAATCAACCACCATTATATCGATAAAAAGAGTCTTCCCACATAAAGTAATAGGTAATTGAGGAATAACACCCATAGATTCACCAGGTCTTCTATCATAGGCTAACAACTGACTCTCAGTTGTCAACAACTTTGGAGAACCCAAAGCTTTCCAAGTCAAGGAGGATATAATACTTGCAGAGGATCCTTCATCCACCATACATCGGTAGACGTTTGTGGAATTAAATCTAACCTTTATTTGGAAAGGTGTAGCGGAAGGAAGACGAGGCTCGAAAAGACTATTCCAATAAAAAGAGACACTCCTAGAACTTGGAGGAGGAACATTTGAAGAAACTGGAATGCCCCGTATACCAGAAGATTTTGTACTAGAAATCAAATAGACTTTGTTGTTAGGCACTTCACCCCCCAAAAGAGGATTGTAATCAGCCAGAGATTGCACCAGCGCAACCACGTTATCAATCAATGGTTGATGGGATTGTTGAGAAACCATATCAGATTCAGGAGTAGAACAACTTTCATACTCAGACCAAATCCTTTGTACCTTTGGAATACTAGGACACAAATGAGTAATATGGTCTCCCTTGCATATCTTACAAGGGAACTTAGGTTTAAAACTTCTACACTTTGGTTTATGATCAACATCCATTCTACCAACATGACTAGCAGTGGTTGGTGGAAATTCCCTAACATGAATCGCAGAGGTTAATGACTCTTTGCTAGTATGAATTGCAGTGACTAGACTTATGCCCCCAGCATGACTAGCAGCGGCTAAAGGCCCATCTCCAACATGACTAGTAGAGGTTGAGGATGAATTGATAGTATGACTTGGAGTGACTAGACTTGTGCCCCCAACATGACTTGCAGTGGCTAAAATCTCATCTTCAACATGACTAGCAGATGTTGAGGATGAATTGCTAGTATGACTTGCAGTGACTAGACTTATGCCCCCAACGTGACTTGTAGCGGCTGAAATCTCATCTCTAACATGACTTGCAGAGGTTGACGATGAATGGATAGAATTATTCTTCTTCTTCATCTTCCTCTTTCTCCTCTTTTTAGATCTCTTATCGCAAGGGGGAGGAGGAAGAGGAATCCCAGATTTCTCTTTGAAAGAAGATGAACAACCCATTTGATGCCCTTGAAATAAAGCATTTGTTTGAGAAGATTCAAGAACATCTGGAATATTCGGAGTGGACCACAACCAAACTAGTAGTCCAACATCAATCCAGGAATATTCAAAGTGGCCATTAACGGGTAGCAATGTTTCCAAAGAAAGGAAAAGTACAAGGATCCCCTTTGGAGAGGGTACCTTGGTTGGTTTCCACAGGAATATTGGCCATATCTAACTTATTCGCAGATCCTTCCCTTACGGGAATGCATAAATGACTTTCCAAGGAAGATAGATTCAAAATCAAAACCTTTTCCCTTGAGGAGGAAACTCCACAACTGTTAAAAGAAATATCAAAAGCCTTTCAAGATCGGCGGAGTGGTAGTTCAGTCACTCAGCATCTAAACTCCAAAAGTGACAAGACAAAAATACCTAAAGCCAACTATATACAAAGAGCAAAGAGCACTCGATTATAAAGTCCCTAAAGATACAACCAATCAAGCAACTTCCCAGTATTTCCAGTCCAGGTGATGAGGAACATATACCAAAATACAAGAAAGCAAAGTAAGGGACCTTCTGAAGATAGTCTGGGATAATGACGGCCCAGGCCTACCAACGAAGGTATTAGAAGCAGTTACGCTGACCTCCAAATAACAGCCTTTATCGGTGCAAGCACCCAAGATTTGTAAGGGTACCCTCTAGAAGTACTGCTGAACATGATGCAATGTCAGCCTTAGGTGCCACAGGATTCCCCTTGGCAACCACCTATGCAATCCCTAGGAAAGGCCACTATGGATACGAACTCGTATAAAAATCCAGGCGGAACAGTTGTGAGGCTAGATCCAACAAGTTGGAGAGGGGGTATCTCTCTTGTCTTCACTCTCCCTCGTGCTTAACTCCCAATCACAGAGCTTTCCCAGTCTTTCTAATGATATTGGGTTTCGCTCTTTATTCAACTTCTATGTTTTGTAATTTGAGCAGTCTTGGAGAGTTAAATCTCCACTCACCTAATCCAAGGCCCTAATGAACCTAAACTTGTTGGTGTTTGTTTAAGGACAACAATAAAAGTTCTAGTCCATTTTATTAATTGCTTGATTTTATATAGCCATTCTTTAAGTCAAGGGGAATTACTAGAGTGAAACTGATGATGTTTTGATGCAACAAAAACCAATAGAAACTTAGCTACATGCATATGTAGTTACTTTCTTCAATGAAAAGGGATTTCTATAGAGTTCTACGAATAAACTTGTACAAGCAACTTTTTCTTTTTCTAGAAAACACCCTCCACACACCCAAAAACTAACAAAAAGACTAAAATGTTTGCAATGCAAACTATCTTAATGCACACTATAATGATAGTGCATGGATGCTCATACAATAAGCAAAACTGTGTTTCTTTATAAAGACAATAGGCCAACTTGAAAATGAAGAGGGCCAAAAAAAAAAAAACAAATCTCTCCAAACCAAGCAAAACAAATTGCAAAAGATCACAATTCGCTTCTCAACAACAAAACAAAAGAAATTGTAAACCAAAAGCTTGTAAAAAAAAAAACAAAAAACAATGTTTTTGTGTTTTTTCTTTTAAGGAGACAAAAGAAACTTTTTGAGGTCATAAAAGTACTACTAAAATTTGAAAGATCAATAAATAAGTACAAGGAGTCTTTCAATCTTGAAAGTTATAAAGTTGAAAATGAACAAAACTTGAACAAGAAAGACTACAACTTGTACAAACTAACCCAAATAGCAGCAAAAGGTTTCGACAAATTGACCAAAAGGCCAAGAAGGAAATACTTTCAAACTTGTCAAAAAGAAACTCTCAAAAAGCAAGAAAAGCAATAAGGCCACCATACAAGAGAAAGAAAAGCAAGAGAACTTGAAATCCGGGCTTGAAAACGAAATTGAAAATAATTTCCTGTTCTGGAAGACCAAAACAACCAAGAACTTCAAAACGAAGCCTTGAACACCTAGATACAAGCTACAAACTTACTTAAGAACCAAATCTAGGCCGAATCTTCTCAGTGAGAAAGAGATTTTGAAAAAGAAAGCTTGCAGGAAAAATATATTCTCCAGACAATAGATGACCATACAACAACAAAAATCACCAAGCTACAAACCTAACTGGGCATAAAGATTTGAAAAAATCATCAAAAAAATTGCATATGCAACTGTGTAAAAACACAGAAGCGTGCACACGTGTTTCTAATACAGGAAACCCACGTATACGTGAGCCTACTTTACAGAAACCTGCGTGTATATGCTAATGTAAACAAAGTAAAAAGCATACACAAAGCTTTATAATGAAAAACAAAAATCAAGGTCTGATCAAGAATATCATACTTGATGCCTGGGACACT